>JYFJ02003090.1:0-46479 GCA_000934665.2 Catajapyx aquilonaris | reverse complement strand
CATAATGGTGAACGGTCAGTTCCAGTGCTTGGGAGGACCTCAGCACATCAAGTCAAAGTTTGGCAAAGGATTCACAGTCGTGTTGAAACTGAAGCAAGGCAGCGAGGTTGCCAATCAGGAGGGTGAAGTGTCGGCTCTGAAAAGTAGAGTGGAGTCCACTTTGGAACAGTGTGTCTTGAAGGATGAACATCAGGTAACAGAAGCATGACGTTAGCATTATTTCTTCCGTAATATGGTAAACAGAGCATGCTAAATACTCGAAATAGGCATGCGGAGTTTGCAAAATTAATCTTTCAGTTAGATTTGTTGATATAGTCCATTTCATATGAGCATGCACAAGTAAATTGCGATAAGTCATAGGATATTCCACTGAAGTCGAATCGTTCCACTTGTTGAAATCTGTTCACTTGCGTCAATAGCGTTCATGTCTAGGGATTTTATCTTCATTTATATGTCATCTCGATTGTGACATTCACGTTTTTCCCACTGAAGTGTATGGATTTCATTATTATCATTTCAGGGACTGCTGCATTATCACGTGACTAGTACAACGCTGCCTTGGTCTTTCCTCTTTCAAACTATGGAAAGCCTGAAAAATGAAGTGGATATGGTGGAAGACTATTCAATCAGCGAAACTACTTTAGAGCAAGTGTTTCTATCTTTCGCTAGACAACAGAGGGAAGAAAACAAGACTGAAAGTTTTTTTGGGTCTCTGAAGAGAAAATGTAACTGTTGAAAATGGAAAAAAGGCCAAATCACTGATGATAATATATTGTACGTTATCTTTCTGGAACATACCTGTAATCCTTAGTTGTGTCACACCGAGCACAAGGGTATACTTGGCCTGAGAGCCACACGACTGTAAAGGAAATTATGTAACTTATTACCGATGTAAATTATTAAAATACAGTATACCAGCATCGAAATATTAGATTTTCTTAAATTAATGACTTTTCATGTATAAGTTTTTTAAGCAGCAAATTTCCAACAGGTTCTATGCTACATTATCTTGTATTTGTCTGACGGGTTTATGAAATTGTTGATTGATTTAATGTTGTTGACCTATCTCTAATTCTATTAATTTGGGTGCTATGTGTGCAAGAGGAGCCATGACATTGCACTCATAAGCACGTGACCTTGATTGCTTTTCGCTACATGTAAAAATAATATAGATCTGGCCTTGGTTTGCTCCTCTTCTTCCCATTGAATCCCAATGTGACAGAATGTGAACCATACATATTTTGCCCGTGGCAATGTCATGCTCTCTGAGATGATGAATGTCTCCGGAAACAGGATATGATATAAGCACGGACTCTATGTCAGTAGTGTTGCCTTCACTACACATTATCAGGTCTGTGGATACTAGATTTGCGTCACGTCTCCTCCTCCTAGTTATATTTACGCTTCTTACTTTGATTAGACAAGAGAATCCTATATGTTATCATAAAGACATGAATTTAGCAAAACTTTGCAGTATGTCGCCATTAATTTTCTAAATTTTGCACAAAAACAGCTGCATGGGCCAGATTAGCCAGTACGTGAAAGTAGAAAAATACGGCCTGAAGATTCCTATATGATAAATTATTGTATCATTCTGGCTACATAATAATAATAATCTTCATACTGGCTACATCACGACCAATGGAAGTCACAGTCGCGGTAAAATTTGCGGGCAGGAAAAATGCTACCATATGTTAAGGCTATCCAAACATCTGCAGGATAAAGATCTAGAGCAGAGCATACAGCAAACTGGCATACACATGATAGCAGATATCACATTCTCAAGTGTTGCATTACCCGAGTGACAATCATCGATCCGCGTCATGCTTTCAAGCTTGCGTTAGTTTGGACTCGTGATGGGGCATGTTACAGCAGCGTCACTTGCCATTTGAATTTTGATACGGACTGGATAGTATAGTTGCACCAAAGGCAACCAAAGGTTTGTGCGTGTTGTGTGTAGTGGTGGTTCTCTGCATCTCGACTGACAGTGAGTGACCATGATGCTGTGCGTGCATCACTTTCTCCTGCTAATGTGGAAGAATCTGATATTGAGAAGAAGACACTACATAGTGACAGCCTTCGAACTCTTGCTTGCTCCGCTGCTATCTTTACTTATTCAGTTATTAAGCGGATACAACTACGTCGATCACACCCCAGCGATGGTGCATCGTATGGTCGAAGAACGGGATATTTTGGGATATGCATTTCCTCAGTATTACAGGTATGAGCACAGTATGTCACCCACAACGATTATTATTATTATTATTATTATTATTATTATTATTATTATTATTATTATTATTATTATTATTATTATTATTATTATTATATTTTCCTTGCAGAGAGGATTTCAAGATAGCTTACGCCCCGCAAAACACGTTCACAGATAGTGTAATGCAGTCAGTGGAAAATTTGGCAAATAGTTCGGCAGCATCACCTGTTGGTAAGACAAAAACACTTGTGTATACTCTTCAGCTACTAATTATTATATTAAAGCTTTGTGGGCAGCACCTCGCATAGCGTGGTCATACTAGAGAAATCCACTGTGTCCAATTTTGGCGGGTTTGAGTTATTTACACCCCAGTAACTGTATAAGTACCATTTTAGAAGCTGTTTTGCCTAGCCAAGTCGTTTTAGTCATAATGAACCAGGAAGCCAATATTTTCCGTCTAATCAAATAAGAGGACAGAATCATCTTTGATTCAGATTATTATCTCACAACTAATTTTTATGACACGCTGGATTTTTCTTGTATGGCGACAATATTATAATAGTTTCTTTTCTCCTTGATTGTGTGTCACCATCTTCGTCCTTCACTTGGGGTATTCTTTATTATTATTATTAACAATTTGATATTTTCAAACAGTAGGCCGCCTACAAGGCGTTTAAAATCAACGATTAATGTTGTAGGCATACTGTGCCTTTACTGGAAGATAAAAATACATTTTAATACTATACTTGTGATAGTAATGCTATTAAAATCTACAGACTTCATCGGGGTGAATACAACGGATGATATATTAGCCATGTACATGAACTACTCTGGATCCGGGTACTATACTAACATGATAGGAGTGGTGTTTGATCATCCTTTTCCTGAAGAAGCCAAGTTTGAGAAGAGGGTGACTTACCGGATCATGTTGTATCCAGATTTCGAGATGAGGACAGACGAATTATATTACAACTGGGGTGGTAAGTTATACTTTATGTAATCCCAGCAACGTTATCACAAGGTTCATTATAGAATATTGCCTACATCAATATTTTTACAAGCTTTGTTCACATATTCCAAGGTTCCCCACAAACGGACTACTTGTATAGAAAATTCTCTGGAATTCAGATAGCAGTCGACAAAGGAATTACGCAAACTTTGTGCTCCGGCAACTGCCCCCAACAGTCGCTACCAAAAGTAGGTTTGTTGAGAAGAATTTACACTGGATCATGTCTTCATGTCTGCCTTCTACTTTTGCAGATAAATGCCCAGTCTATGCCTACTCCGGCTTACACCCAGAATTTTGGTGCTCAGTATAGAATGCAAATTGCCATTCCAATGGTGTTATGTTTGAGCTACATATTCTTATGTCCAACCATAATTAAAGGAGTCGTCAATGAAAAGGAAACTGGAATCAAGGTAATAGTATAGCTGCTATGGTGGGCAGCAGTCACACTTCATGTCTCCTAATATTACACCATTCCTTGCAGGAATTGATGAAAATGATGGGGATGTCCGAATTTATGAGCTGGTTTAGCTGGATGATCAACGCCATGATGGTCTTGACATTTTCCATAACACTGACGGTCATCCTATTGTCAATTGACTACAACGGAAAGAGTCCTGGTGGAGCCCTCAGGATGACTGATCCGTCCATGTTTTGGGTCTTCCTCATGATGTATGGTATAGCTTCGGTTGCCTTCTGCTTCTGTATGGGTGCTATTATGAAAAAACGTAAGTTGTGTTACTAACTTGATATTTGGACCCTCAACGAGCAAGGACCGTATTAAATCCACAGCAACCCTTGCGACTGCAGTAGGATTCATCTTGTGGTTGGTGACATTCTTTGGTCCTTGGACGTACAGCCAGGCGGCATATAATGACATGTCGTTGTCTATCAAACTGGCTTTGTCGCTTCTCCCTAACGGTGCTCTTGCACTTGGAATGCACGAAATGTCAATATATGCCGGAAAGGGTGAGTAAAATGGCGCACAGTTCCTAATACGAGCACTATGAGTGACAACTTGGCTTTTTCAGAGCTTCCTTTGAGCTGGTATAACATTGACACACCAAGCTCGGAAGTGGATGGACTTAGCGTATCGCTAGTATTCCTCATGCTATTTATAGATATTGTTTTGTACCTTGTCATAACATGGTATGTTTCCTCCGTCATGCCTGGTGATTACGGTGTGGCCCAACCCTGGTACTTCATATTTCTGGTAAGCAAAACGCAAGCATGAATGATGCTTCAAAATTACTCGTTCATTTAATCCCCCAGCCAACATACTGGTGTCCAAAGAGACAAAAAATGAAGAGAGTAGCAGTTGACACTTCTTCCGAGAGCCAGAATGATGAGAGTAGTTTCGAAAGGGAGCCGTCCGACTTGCCAGTGGGAATATCCATTCGGGACATCCACAAGGTGTTCACTCCTCTGACCGGACAGTCCAAGACGGCAGTGGACGGGGTCAGTCTCAACATTTACGAGGGTCAGATCACTGCCTTGCTAGGACACAACGGAGCTGGGAAGACAACGCTCATGTCCATACTCACCGGTATTTTTATAAACTTAATCTCTATATGAAAAAGACATAAAAAGGGTGGACTGGGAGAAGTTTTAAGGAGCAATGAACCCATCACGACAACTGACAACAAAATTATGCTGTTTCGCAGGACTATACTCGCCAACAAGCGGAACAGCAGAGATCAGTGGTTACGACATTCGCACCAACATGCAAAAAGTGCAAAGGTATTTGAGCCTGTGTCCTCAGCACAACATGCTCTTTAATGAACTGACGGTCATGCAGCACTTGCAAGTGTTTGGAATGGTACGATTTATATGTTCTGAATAATTATTGAATGTTTTGTGAAATGAAAAAATATTTTGAGATACTAGTGATAAATATTTGTGGCAGTTCTAACTACTTTTTATGGTTCAGCTAAAGGGCTTGCAACGATCAGAGGCCATAAGAGAAGGAAAGGAATTGATTGAAAAGTTGGGAATAACCGACAAGAGTGATAATCTCTCTTCGACATTGTCGGGCGGACAGAAAAGAAAGTTGTCCCTGGCCATCGCTTTGATAGGGGACTCCAAGGTATTACATAATAATTGTTGTTTTTGTAATGCTCTAAAATTATTTAATACAACTTATTAAAAAATCTGGACAGGTGGTGATGCTTGATGAGCCAACTTCTGGTATGGATCCGGAAGGTAGACGAGGTGTTTGGGACATGCTTCTGGTAAGTTCACTTTGGCAACACCTTTCTATTGACCTCAACACTTCCAATATGATTTGCAGAATTTGAGAGGAAAACAAACGATCGTCATAACCACGCATTTCATGGAAGAGGCCGACGTTTTGGGAGACAGAATCGCCATCATGGCTCATGGAAAGGTCCAGTGTTACGGAAGCCCACTCTTTCTCAAGAAGCATTACGGTTAGAAAATCACCGAAGAATCGCAGCTGCACAGGTACAAAGTACACGAGACAAGTATTTTCTGTGTTACAGGTACTGGGTATTTACTGAAGATGACCACACAATCTAACTGCGACGTGAAGAAAGTGACAGGAGCTGTGCAGGCGATTATTCCCGAATCTCACTTGAAAGCAGTCATGGGATCAGAAGTGTCTTACATGCTTCCGACTGACAAAACCTCAGACTTTCCATCCCTGTTTGAAACACTGGAAGCCAATAAAAATAACCTAAGAATAGCGGCATTCGGAGTGTCACTTACCACCATGGACGAAGTGTTCGTAAAGTAAGTGATGTCACAGTCGCAAAAGTATAATTCTTTCTATGGCCAGTTTGACCGTTCCTATAGCTTTGATGTACTTGATCATTTTGCAGAGTTGGAGAAATAGCAGATAAAGTGATGAATGGAGTTTTGGACGAACACGACTCTTATGGGTCTCTCTTGGAAACAGAACACAGTAACAGTTCATTGGGTAAGTCCATAAGTTGCACATAACTACCGATCATCCGATCGTGCATAAATATAGTGTACACCGGAGTACATGATTGGTCAGCGGAAATCACCGCAATGTATGCCAAGGTAGTGCTGGATAAAAACTCTAATAAAGGTGTTTTGTCATCAGGTCTTACAGGTCCGAGTAAATCTCATGGCTTTAACCTGTTGGTTCAACAAACCATCGCTCTATTCCGGAAACTCATGCTGCACTCACTGAGAAAATGGAAGGTGTTAATTTTACAGGTATGTCTACTACATTAACATATATAATATACTATGTGGCATGATAAAGCAATTATTTGTCAACTGAGCTTCACTCCATGCTTCAGGCAATCCTACCAATTCTGCTCACTCTGGTGTGCTTATACACGAGCACGAGACCATCGGGGTCTTTTATGCCGGATAAACTTCCGGCATTGGCTTTGAATCTGGACGCCTACAGAGACATGGGCCCAATATTTTTCAGTTCAGATAATAAAGAAGAAGCTGGATATTCGCATTTATATGAGAAAATGGTCGGAAGATTAGGCCAGAACAAGACTGGCCAGAATTTAACCGCAGAATTCCTTAAGGTCGCAAATAAAGATTATGACCGTTACCAGAAAGAATTTATCGTGGCGGCTGACTTTAACAGAACTGAAGACGAAACCGAGTCCATCACTGCCATAAGTGGAGTATCTGCAATACACGGAATTGGAATATCTGTCAATTTAGTAGACAATGTCATACTGAAGAAAGTAGTTGGTGAAGATTATTCGATTACGACAATCAACGAACCATTCCCGGAAAATATCATGGTTAGTTTGTTAGTCTCGAGCATTATGAATGTGTTTATGTACCATAAATCAATATGTAAAGTCCCTAACATGCTCACCAAGTCATGTAATGTATGCATAATGCATGTATTACATAACTTATTGGCTTTTCAAGTACGAATGTATAATAAATGTTTCGTTGTCATTTTTCGCAGATGGTATTTGAAAATTCTTCAGGAGAAGGTGCTGTTATTGCCTACAGCATAATGTTCGCCGTCTTCTTGTTCCTTGGTTTGGCAATTCTGTCTGCTACTTTCATTACGTTTCCAATCCAAGAAACGGCATCGAACTCTAAACAGCTTCAGATAATGACAGGTGTCTCGCCAATTCTTTACTGGTTGACATCACTTGTGTGGGATATGGTCGTATATCTCATAACTGTCTGCATCATACTGATTTGTTTTGTTGCTGTGGACGACCGTGGTATATTCACTTCTGGAAATGGACTGGGTATGTCACCTTTTTGTCTTACTGTTCACTGTTAACACAGTACAAAATTATGTGCGTCTAAAGAATGTATTTCAATTTAATGGGTTTGAAAAGCTGGAATAATTCAGAAATATCATGGTAATATTTTCTGTCTTTTCTTATGCAGGAGCCGTGTTTCTATTATTGTTTGCATTTGGATGGGGTGGAACAACAATGTCATACTTGGCAAGTTTCCGCGCCAAAACAGTCGCTGGAGGATATGCTCTCATCACATTCTTGCATGTAATGCTAGGTATGAAATATTTTTAAGCCTCGTTTCTTGCCAGCTTCTTTTAACCTGAGCACAAAATCAGATGATGATGGTTCAAACATAGTCTGCTGCGTAGATATAGTACTGTAGAAGCTATACATTAAATGATGATCCTTATAAAATCATGTTTCGTCTGAAGATAAAGTAACACCTTCATTTATTTTATTTACTTTGACAGGTATAGGAGGAGCAATGTCGGCATGGGTTGTACACCTTGTAGGAAATGCTGCCCCGAAGCATTTGGCAGTTGCACTTGAGTGGATTTTGCAGTTTTTTCCAGCATTTCCAGCCTGTTATGGATTACTTCAATTCTCGTTTGCCGCTACTACAGCCAATAACTGTAGCTATGCTGCCACGGATATCATAAAAGCGGTATGCTCCAATCAACAATTATACAATTCCACCAAGGAGGCCGAAACTTTCTTGGCATGTTGCGGTATGTACATGACATTTCAGTGAAGATATATTTTCTTCACATTTTATTTCCTGCAGGTGTATGCTCAACGGACGGAATTTGTCATAACCCTATCAACTACATTACTTGGGATATGGACACTTCCAATCTTTCCTTTGTAACGGGAAAAATCAGCTACGGAGTGGGAAGGGCGATATTTTTCATGATGTTGGATGGATGCATATATTTGGGATTAATTTTTCTCCTGGAGAGTGGAATTCTGAAGCGCGTCTGGAATAGGATTATTTCTCGACAGATTACAACGGAAGAATCATCTCTGGATGAAGATGTTCAACATGAAAACAACAGGATTAAAGACTTAGGTATGTAAAAATATATTTTTTGCCAGTGGCATTAATTTGGAATTACAGTAGCTATTGACAGATTACCCAAATTAGTCTCGTGTATTGTAAAAATGAGCCTAAATAATGATTTTGTTTAAACACGTTATTTGCTCTTCGGAAGTATTCAAAAGATCATCTTAATTAATACAAAACCTTGTGCAATTCATCTAACATCAATGAGTTGTATTTTGCAGCACTGGGTACAAGCACATTTGTAGTGCAGGATTTGTCCAAAAATTTTGGAAACTTCACAGCAGTGAGGAACGTAAGTTTCGCAATCGAGCACAGCGAGTGTTTCGGACTGTTGGGAGTGAACGGAGCTGGAAAGACCACGACGTTCAGGATGCTGACCGGAGACGAGATACCCAGCAGTGGCACTGCCTATCTCTTGGGGAAGAATGTGACGGATGCCAGAAGAGCAGTAAGCCAATTATTACTACTTACTTGACTCTTAGTAAATCGAAGCTGACGTATAATTGTCCTGTCAGTACTTGTCGGACATCGGTTACTGCCCCCAATTCGACGCCATAATCGACGTCCTGACTGGAGAAGAGATGCTGGAGCTGTACGCCTCGCTGAGGGGGATACGTGGTGGGGATGACCGTGTCCAGGAGGTGGGCAGGTGGGTGAGGAACCTGGGCTTGGAAGAGCACAGGTCCAGGCCTTGCGGGACCTACTCCGGTGGGAACAAGAGGAAGCTGAGCACCGCCATTGCCCTCATCGGAGACCCAAAAGTGGTCTTCTTGGACGAGCCCACCAGCGGGGTTGACCCCTCGGCCAGGAGGAAACTCTGGCAGGTCTTGGCCCAGATCAAGTCCACTGGACAGGCCGTCATACTCACCTCGCACAGGTACTGTGCTGTAAAGGTTTAGCCACCTCCTACGCTATAGGTCCTCAATCCTGTACCATCACCTGTTCTAGCATGGAGGAATGCGAGGCCCTGTGCTCCCGGCTGGCCATAATGGTGAACGGCCAGTTCCAGTGCTTGGGAGGAACTCAGCACATCAAGTCAAAGTTTGGCAAAGGATTCACAGTTGTGGTAAAGTTGAAACTAGGTAGCGAAGTAGCCAATCAGGAAGGTGAAGTGTCTGCTCTGAAAAGGAAATTGGAGTCCACACTGACACCGTGTGTTCTCAAAGACGAACATCAGGTAATAAAATTCGCGTAATAGCATTCACTCTTTTCCATTCTTATATAGCCATCTCCGCCAAACTGAGTCATTTAATTCACTGGATTTCATATCCGTGCAGATCTGGTCGCGCCTGTAGATGCTCCCTACAGCCCAACCACTCTCGTTTATATCAGCCTGCAGTGTATGCATTTCATAATTATTCTTTCCAGGGACTGCTGCATTACCATGTAACTAGTACAACGATGTCTTTGTCTTTCCTGTTCCGAGCCATGGAAATCCTGAAGAATGAGGTGGATATGGTAGAAGACTATTCGATCAGCGAGACTACTTTGGAGCAAGTGTTTCTCTCTTTCGCCAGGCAACAGAGGGAAGAAAAGAAGACCGAAGGTTTTTTCGCGTCCCTAAAGAGAAAATGTAAATGCTCCAAAAATGAGGAAAAGCCAAACCATGATGTGACATATGATATTCGGGTCTAATCGACCTTAAAAATTATTATTGTTTTGGCCACACCGGGTATACTTATACCAGCGAAGCAGCTTATTAAGACGAGAGAAAAATGTAATTTATTGCTTCTTAAGTTATGCAAATGTATTTAAAATGAAATATTAATGAGAGAGTAAATGATAAATTGAAGCCGTTTTAATTATTCAGTAGGCCTACAGGTATGATGGCCATTGAAAGTGATCAGGTCTTGACTAAGGTCTGGGGACGGAAGTCTGTGGTTTTACTGTAGCTGTGGGGACCAGTTCCAATTGTGGGGACATTTGTCGGTCCCCACAGTCTCACACACGCGAAGTGTACCATTACAGTGGGGACATGTGTAAATTAGTGGGGACATATGTCCCCACTATTTTCATTTGTAGGGTTTCACAAAAGTCCATTTTTCTCAGCCTAGGTTACTTAGGGTAGGGTAGGTTAGGTAGGGTTCGGTAGGTTAGGGTAGGTTAGGTTAGGTTAGGTTAGGTTAGGTTAGGTTAGGTTAGGTTAGGTTAGATCAGTTTACACTCGCAGTGAAAAGTGATCAATGTCCGTCCCCACGCCTTAGTCAAGACAAGAGTGTGTGTGTGTGTGTGTGTGTGTGTGTGTGTGTGTGTGTGTGTGTGTGTGTGTGTGTGTGTGTGTTTTATTTATTTATTAAATCTCTAAATGGTGTCTTTCCATAATCCTTCGTGACAAAAATGTGAATGCGACAATTTAATGTTCTGAGACAATAACGTGGACAATAATATTAGGGCTATATGAAAGACTTCACGTGATCATGAGGAATATTTATGTTTTGCCTACAAATAAATGAACCACTTTTTCATTTCATTTTCACTATTACATAGTGCTCTTGCCTATAACTATGAATTTAAAATAGGCAATGAAGTGAATCGTGAGTATCAGCTGAAAGTCAGTAGCCTATAGTTTTGCTTTAAAGATATTTAAAAATCCGAGACAGTTGAGCAAGTTGTGCCAATCAAATCACTTTGTATAATTATAGTGTCAGAGTGGTGCTCTTGGAAATATTGGTTCATTCCCAATAATATTATCCTGACTTCAGTGACTTGGCATTGTGATATCTGTAAAATACAGAGAGCAAAAAACCCGCAATAGTATCGATCAGTGTGCTACTATTGGGAATTTGGTGTATACAGCATGGCCGTGCGGAATCGGAAAATGGGATGCTGCGGGTATGGTTAAAAATGTCTGTAACTTCTGTTCTACACGTTTGTTTGAGCTCAAATTGCTTTTCCGCCACTCGGGAAAGTCAGCACTAGGTCCCTATGCACTTAGCTGAACAGTACGCACCACCAGAAAGCTGTACTACCCACCTATAAAACAAGATGGAGTACCCGGAGTCCTCTCAGCAGCTCTACGCCACCAGCTACGTCAGGGACTCAAAGGCACCATATACACACGGGTCCTTTCCATTCGAACCACGAACACTTTTGTGTCTCTTTCCAGGCTATTGGTGTGCTGTGGGTCGTGTTCACCGTTTGCCTGGCCATCACATGCGTGGTGGTGTTTGTCCAGCCACAGTGGATCGGGGATGACACCCGTGACTCCAACTCGGCCGGCTACTTTGACCTCTGGAAGTTCTGTTTTCTGGGGTGGGACGGACCGGACCTGGTGTGCAGGGGAAGGCTGGACGACTTCCACTTCATCCTCAACGCTCCCTTCACTGCAGCCATGGCCTTCGTTGGGCTCTCCGCCCTTCTGTCCATGCTCTGCATCGCGGGTGTGCTGCTGTTCATCTACCTTGTCACACCAACCGTGTACTGAGTCTCAGCAGATGGACGCAACTTCTCTTAGGTAATATGTTTGCCTCCGTCAATATACATCAGTACAGTAGAACCCCGACTATCCATCACCCACTGGACCAGGGCATGGTCAGAACACAATAACGGTCGGATAGTCCGAGGAGCAAAGAAAACTTTAGTGAAACACAACAAAAAACACATGAAACCATGACATAATGTACAGTTGAATCCGGATAGAAAAGCCTAGGCTATAACAGACTTTCGGTTATAGCAGACTAGAAAGGTCGGTCCTGGCAAACTTCCATAAGCCCTGTGTATTGTTTTTCCTGATGTAACATACTCATTTTCACCTCACCTCACCTATAACAGACCATTTTTTGGCCCCTTGGAGAGAAAATATGCTGTTTTTGATTACTCAACACTGTTTATATTCACGTACAAGATGTGGTGGACAGGCTCATTCTTTATCATTATTTTCTGGTTTTAAATGCTGTAGGATGTTCATATGATATTAATTTTCATTGAAGCAAGCATAATATTATTGTAGGCTACTCTATTTTAATTTATGCCACAATCTGATAATTATGTAAAATGATTTTAAGTGCATCATTCAGAAAAGTAGTAGTCACACTCTATTAAATGCTAATGCTGTGTGAGCTGTAATAATTACTCATTTATTGCAATAAATTATTTCATGCTGTGGGCTACAATGCAGTGCAGAATATCATTTAATTTCCTCACTTACAGTTACCCCTAAGGCAACACTATAAACAATGCAGCCATGTACCACATTTCCGTGGCATCAAGCGGGCCAGGGGACTTTTTCGAAGAAAAAAGTCTTACAGAACGGGTCTGTCTGTCTGTCTGTGTGTCTGTCCTCGGCACCCAAGGGGAAGGGGCAGTCTGTCTGACCTGTCCACAGACAGGCAGACAGCCGTTCTATGAGACTAATAAGTTGGCTGGTCTTCATGATCACATGAACAAGTAAAGAGTACATTCAACGTGAATGATCACATGAACAAGTAAGCGGTCGTCCATCATAAATTACCGCGGACACTTTTTTTCACTAATTTCATTCCCGCCCTCCCGCCGGTATAGACACTTGTACCGTATACAATTCATGTACACCCCCCTTTTATTTACATGTACAGTTGGCCAGGCACCCCCACCCTCTTAGACCTTGTCACGGGTTAATTGGTTCAAAATCACAAATCCTACTACAAAAGTGCTACACACATATAACCCTAACCTTGCTGTACTCTCATGTATGCACTTGATGCGCCAGAGGTCACACGATGAAAAATGTTTCAATAGTTCGTCAACAAGGGTTAGCAACTCCCTACGGAAGTGTACACCAGATCCTGGAACCAGGTGGTTCCACCTGCCAGTTCCAGTGGGACCCTGTAGCCTGTACATCGGTTCCAAGAAATTGCTAACCCCTTGTTCGTCAAATGTTTCCAGCTGGGATGGTGGCTGCGATCAATCCCTTCACGGCCATCAGGATCAAAACCCCGAAAGGTGTTATGTTGGTAGTTGGGAAGAGGATAACCCCTGCCCTCATGGAGCCTATCACCACCAAGAAGATTGTCAAAGTACTACAGTTTTCATTATTGTTACGACAGTGTCTGATTTATAAAGTGGCACTATCTTCCTCCTGATTAGTTAGACCATCATGTTGCTTGTGCCGTGTCTGGCCTGCTGGAAGACTCACAATGGAAGATACGCCAAGCTAGCCAGGAGTGCCTGAGCTATACTTGTACTTCCACGACGGCAGGCGGATGGGTGTGGAGTCGGTCGCTTGGGCCATGTCCAGTCCCTTCATGGATGATGTCCTCATCGCAGGAATTGACAAAGATGGTCCGCTTCTCTACCATGTGAATTCCTTGGGGATGGCTGAGAAGTTTCTGGACATCAGGGTCATCGGGTCGGGAAGCAATGTCGCAGAGCAGGGTCTGGTGGGAAACTAATTACCTAGAGGTCAGTGAATGTCCCCCTTGACGCATTTTTCAACTAATTGTTGCTGATGATTTCTCTCCAGACGATGACCATGGGTCAGGCCCTTCGAGCATCCATGATCTTCCTGAAGCAGGTGATGGAGCCTGAGGCTCTGAATTCGACAAACGTGGAAGTTTGCACTGTAATGACCCCGGACAATTACGTCCACATGTTCAGCAACGATGAGGTTGAGGACATTATCTTGAGCATCCCATAAGCCTTGTTTTGCATGTTCCAGGTCCAGGATTTACCTTTCCGAGGTCAATGAAGGTCAGGACACAAACACACACACCCAAAAGAAAAAAAACCACTCATTAACTTACAATAATTATTACAATACTACATGGCGCGGGGAGTTGTCTGACATATTGGCATGTACGTTGGTAGCAAATTACACTACTAGATGGCGCAAAGTCGCACTATATATAATAATATGATTGTGATTGTAGTTGGCGCGTAAGTCGCTGTTCACACTTCAGTAAGAAAAGTTGCACTTTTCCTCCTCAACCAACATCGCGAAATCTGGTATGTGGGAAGTTGTGACAAATTGTAGGCAGGCTTCCAAATGGTCTTGTGACATATTGCTTTGGTACCATATTTATTTTTCATCCTGTCGTCTGCGTCCACTTTCTTGCTATTCTTCATGGGTACCCCAAACTACCCTTTCGACTCTCACCAAACAAGAACTGATCACTTGGAAAACCAGCGACTATCTGCACCAAGACCTCTCGGAAGTCCCAGTTTCATTATTATTTTTGTAATATGTAGTTGTAACACATCTTGGTGGTCCGGACAAAATTGCGCAGCGGTCCACCAGTTGAATAGCCCTGGAATAGAATGTAGCCTATTGCTGTCAGCATGCACCTCGAGGGGATTGGGAAGAGTTAAATATGGCTCTTTGAATTAAGTGACTAGAAGGAGACAGAGTAAACCTGTAATCTGTCTCACTATGATCTGAATTTTGTAACTTATAGACAGGCTAGTTTTGATTTAGCTTATTTTCTTAAGTTGCGTGTAACTATCATGTCAATTCCAGATAGCTTAAGTGTGGCTTTGACATGTTTTATTTGTTCAAAAAAATAATTTTAGCTTGTCTGAAAGTACAAAAAAACATAAAACAATAATATGAGCAACTACTGCCTGTGTCAAAGGGTGCACATGCTTCCACAGCACTGGGACATAATATTGGTTTTATGCAGATTTATTATTATTGTAATTGAATCTCAATTGTAAATATATTTTGATACTTCTTTAGCAAGAGATAATTTTCATTATTTACAGCGTTGTACCCTACCTGGTCCAACATGAGAGAGTGGCACTGGTTTTACCCCTTTTCTAATGACCCTGTAATGACATGGCGCTAGAGAAAACGAGTAATTATTAAGAAACATATTTATTTGCATGCAGTTTTTATACAATATTTTTTACACTGAAGGTGCCACAGTTTAAAGCACATCGAGACTATAGAACAGGCATTTCATGCACAATTTGCATAAATGAAAACACCTTCCAGTTAAACTTTTCACTAGCTATACTTTTAATCAGCGATTGCTTGGCAGTTTCAATTGGCAGTCATAATCTGCCCATGGCGAGATAAAATCTGCTGTCCGTATTTTCTCTAGCTGAATAATTTGAAAGTATAGGTATATGTGCAGATATTATCGAAACTGAAATCCACAGGGGGAAACAGCGTTTCTATTTTTAGTCTTGCACTACCAGGAGCAACTCTTGAAATAGCAGTCAGTCATGGCAAGTGGCAACAGCTATCATCCAACAGATTCTGTGTATTTTAAAGAGTGTGCCGTAAAGTATCTTTATTTCTGTGTTGACATACACATAATTCCGCTTGAATTGGAACTCTTTTCCCGCTGGAGAAACTGCCTGATCAAGCCACCACAACTAGAAGAAATTCAACCAATCTCACGCTCAAGCATTTCGTGTGAACTACCAATCCAACACGTGTCGTGTGTGTATCTGACACGTGTAAACGAATCTTCCAGTTGCGATAATTTAATCATCCAGCCGAGATAATTAAAGATGACCGCCGAAGATCCAAGCGATATTTCTGGGGGCACCTCTATAGACAAAATAATATTGTGTATGACAGATAATAAGTGTGTAGCTATCAGATTTGCCATGTGTAAAATTACGAGGGTTGTTCAATTTTGTCTCCTGCTCTGCAACTTATTTATTAATTGATGACAATGAAAGAAGTCACATTCAAAATAAAGTTTGAAATGCCTGCTGTCCGAGGAGCAATTGAAGGCGTGAATTGCACAAGGGCCCAAGTCCAAACGACAAAATTTTTCAGGAGAAGCAAAGAACCTTCCCGTTTCCTCCTTACCTCTCATGATATCGTTATGAAAAAAATCTTTACATACGCTCGAGGAATATGGACTTCGGCCCTTTTCTCGGTCATAACAGATGCGCCCATGCGTTTAGAGTGTTATCATGTGTTAAATCCGTTTTCGTAAAATGACGGACTTGGGCCCTTGTGCAATTCATGCCTTCAATTCATTTTTCGACCTAGTCCCCACCGACGTCGACGTCAACGTTTTTGCATGCCGTCAGAGAAGAATGAGGCTGGCTGTTTGCTGACTGCATTGGCGACCTCTTCGTCGGACGCAAAACGGGTGCCCTTCAGATGTTCCTTCAGCTTCTGGAATAGCCAGAAGTCACAGGGGGTAGGTCTCTGGACTGTAGGGTGGGTGAGGCAAAACAACGCGGAACTGCATCGTCTCCAATGCGTCCACTTGGGCTTGTTTCATGTCTGCAGAGGGTCATCGACGTCGACGTCGGTGGGGACTAGGTCGAAAAATTAATTGCTCAGACTCGTAAAAGCGGGCATTTCAAACTTTATTTGGAATGTGACATCTTTCATTGGGTGTCATACCACTTCGCCCGATGCACTTTCGCCCAATGCAAATTCGCCCGAAGAAAATTCGCCCGACGTCAACTCGCCCGATGCACTTTCGCCCGTCCAATGCAAATTCGCCCAGAGAAAATTCGCCCGACGTACATAGTCGCCCGCCGAAAACTCGCCCGCCGTATGTATTCGCCCGATACAACCTCGCCCGATGCTAACTCGCCCGATGTAAACTCGCCCGATTTACCGGTACACACACACTCGCCTGGGCTGGTTAATCGCACCAGGCGATGAGTGTGTACCGGTAAATCGGGCCAGTTTACATCGGGCCAGTTTACATCGGGCGAATACATACGGCGGGCGAATTTTCGACGGGCGAGTTTACGTCGGGCGAATTTTCTTCGGGCGAATTTGCATTGGGCGAGTTTGTTTCGGGCTATGTGTGACGGAACCCTTTCATTGCCATCAATAAATTAATAAACGAGTTACAGACCAGGAGGCAAAAGTTATCGAATGTTGTGAATTTGATCATTTTAAATATTTGCTGAAAATTTCCTTATCTTAAATTTGTTATTGAAATTAATTTTTGCTAAAATCATTTTTGTTCAAGTTGAGGAATGATCAAAGGAAATTTTATAAATACAGTTGAGACCAGATACGCGTATAACAGCCTAATCTGGAGATGAAGTCGTGTCGCGGTAACGCGTGCGCCCACGGATATGAAGGTCCCGGGTTCAATCCCCACCCGGGGTTCCCACCTTTATCCGTGCAGAGTTGGGCCATCTCTGGCTTCATTTCGGGTGGAAATTTCCTAAAGACTAATCCACCCGGGGGAGTTCACAAAATGACTAATTAACGACAGCGCACATGCACTTTGCACATCCCCTCCTACCAACCCTTGGAGTACACTAATTAAGATATTTTTAAACTCGCTCCAAAAATACCAATGGTGGTAATCCACCACCCCCTATAGACCCAACAGGTCATCACGGGGCAAATGAAAAAGAAGAAGAAGAAAACAGCCTAATCTGTTATAGCCTAATAGGCTATAACAGATTCGAAAGGACGGTCCCAGCATATTTCCATAATTAGTTTGTGTATTCGGCTATAACTAACAGACCTTGCGGTTATAACAAGAGTGATTTCCGCGGTCCCTTGATGTCTATCATATCCAGATTCAATTGTATTACACCCAGTCAACAATGGTGTAAGTCCATGATTCTGTATAGGATCATTATGGTGTAAGTCATATATAATATTTTTCATCAATAAATCAGTTTTTTTGTTACAGTAGCAATATATCTTTAAAAAAAGACTGCCCTGTAATGATTGCCAATCTGACATAATATGGATCATGGCCATAGCAATACTACGTTTTCATTCCGTCCAACCAATTAAAAACCAATGCTATACATTCGAGATGTGACAAAATTGACTCCTGCGACATACTCACCAAAAGGAATCTCCACCCAGCTCATTATTCAAACTGCAATGTATTACAGAGTATTACAACTACAGCTAATTTTGCAGCAGGAAAGAGTTCAAGGTTGATTGTTACGACCCAAGTAATCCGTCTCCATAAAATCGGGGACATGTGCTTCTGAAATGAATGAAAGCAGCCCATGCATGCAGGGCCGCTACCGACGTTACATAAGCCATCGTCTTAAGATTACTCCTCCGTTAGAAAGCATGACCGCGGGAGAGGTTCTGCAGAGCTTATTATTTGCAAGAAAAACACAGCATAATTTAAGGAACTCTCTGTGTGTGTACAACTCTTCTGACTTATTCTGCAGGTATATGGACAACAGGGATGAGCCGATGTTACTGGTCAATGTCTCATTGCAGAAGTGCACTAGTTAGTGCTGCTGCTTTTTGGATTGTTAAAAAATGTAATCGGGTCAGTGCCGTTGTGGGTCAGTGAGCAGGGCGCTGTCTAATTAAGGTTTTGTTAGTAAGTGGACTGCGTCATGTTTCGCAGCTCGTGTAAACTTATGCTCTGCCGATTTGATTTGGCGCAACCGCAGCTAGGGTTACAAACGCATGCCAGTGACGCTCAAGTCATAACAAGGCATACTGTATGTCACCTTTTTTTGATTACTGTCATTGCTCTTAGGCTATTTTCGGTTCAGTGCAAAGGCTGTTACGGCATCGTGTAATTGAGGGCAGCATTTTAGGTTAATAATATTAGAAAAAAAAACTTGATCATCTGAGTACAATACCTCAAGAAAGCGCTGCATAACTCAATTTCAAATAAAGTGTGACTCTGATCACTCTGCAAATGAGAAGATTTTTGAACATACGTCTTTGAAATGGAGTGATCTCTTTCTTTGAGCTGTAGGCCAAACAACAATATATAACAGCATCGAGTTAGAGCTCTATTAATGTCAGTGCCACTGCCGAGGCATTGTCGTGTGACAGGACTACTCCTAATTACCCGTTAGGAAAGTGCCAAGTCGTTAATCCGTTGTAAATGAATTACTGGACGATTGCCTATCGTATACGCGGAATTAACCCTCACTTTCTCCTCCGTAACTGTAGTGGACCCAACTGTCCCGTAATAATCGAGCTATTAAGCATTATGTCCTTAAAAGTGCTGGAATAATACTGCACTTACGCGTACAATACATTATACCGTATGTACTGATAATATTGTACAATGAAAGGCCTGCAAAAATACTTGTAGTTTACCGATATAATACCAAATAAAAAATTAATATAACTTATTAAGTATTAAATATCTCCTGTAATGTTTAAAACACGGTTTAACTATTTACATAATACCATGCAATAAAAATCTAATTGTATTAAACATTAATAAAATATAATACGGTGTTTTAAAATACGGTATTGAAATGCAGTTGTACAATGAAAGGCATAAAAATCCCGCAATAAAATACGGTGCGCAACCGCAATTTATGTGACACGCAACTGATGGCACCTGGAGATGATAGTGACACCGAGGTGTTTGTGATGCCTTTCATATGCGACCGTTGGGTTGGTCGTGTCTGGCGTGACATGCAGATAGTGATGCAGATGATTCCTCAGATCAGTCACACCGAGAGGAAAAAAAAAAATCAAAAAAAAATAGCGGATGATAACCGGATCTGTTTGGTGGACATGAAGGACGATATGAGCAGCGGAGGATGGGACGCGTGAAGAATGACATTTCCAGGTGCTTTGTGGGTCACGTTGGCGCTCGTGGTTGTGCCCAATTTTTTGGAGGGGGGGTTCATATGGCAAATCAGAACAGGAGAGAAAGAAAAGAAGGCAAGTAGAAAAAGAATGAGTGGGAAGTCATACGACGCAATTATATTTCTACGCTGTGCAATTTGTTGCACCGAGTCATGCATTGACAGAAGCGTGCGCTGTAAGAATTTGTTTCCCATGACAGGATCGGCAGGTCGTGTTCTCATATGTCACCATATGCCATCATATATCTGGATGCATGTTTCGATTGAGATTCTTGCATATTTTTTTTTGAAACCATTGTTAGTTACATGGAAAGTACATTACATCATATTTTATAATCTGTCGAACTTGTCGATGCAGTCCGTGATGCACTTTCGTCATTAATGCTGTTATTACGTTAGAAACTCTAATTAGCTCATACAGGGTGATGCACTGTCCAAGTTCAACCAAAGAGCAGAAGTTACGTGTTGTTCACTTCGTTCCTGTATTGTGAAACCTTCTTCCTGGCTGGTGGTATCATTGAAGAGCATCATTTGTATGGGTATCTGTCAATCAATTTTATTAACCTCCCTGCACTTTATATGGGTATCATGAGCTTTATTGCCCTTGTTGTGAGCGATGTTTAGATGACATTAGGATAGGTTGTCGGATGTGACGTCATTCTAACGGTGCTTCATATAATGGCATTTTTAACATGCCCGGATGAATTATATCGGTAGAAAAAAGAGGTCTTCCTGAATGTATTTTAGTTGGATATCACCATTGATAGACATTCAATGCAGCATGTATGGTTAGCATAATAAGACTAGAAGATTATTGTTGTTGTTGTTTTGCATATATTGTTTTCAAATCTTTTCTACTCAGTTAAAAACAACCTATACCCCAATCATATTGAATAACATATTCTCCAAAGTTACGCAATAAATCATTCCCTAGAGCAAATTATTGCGATATATATTCAGAATTAGATGTTCTATCAAATCGGAAGATACTTTCGAAGAATTTATAAATCGTCTCTTGAGGGAGCATCCAAAATAATTGTGCGCCTTTATTATAAGTGAAAATGGAGTACCTCTCAAAACTACAATAATTATATGGAAGCAAAAAATGTTAACTTATTGTGGATATGAGAATAACATAGATCTGCTTGCATCAGAGCTCTGGGCCTGAATCGATTTCAGCAGACTGACCACTGACGGCCTATAGAAATTAAGTTAGTAGACCTACCATTTTTCAACATCTTTTTGTCTCCTATATCTCACTCACAAAAGCCGCACTTTCCACCAAGTCACCACAGAAGACTTGAGTGCTCAATGAGGACGAGAATTTGCGTTTCACAAAAATCACTTTGCACACTTACCTTCCCACAAGAACCACTTTCGACCATTCCACCGCAGAAGACTTCAATGCCTAAAGGGGACAGGAACATGTTGCACATCATACATCATAATGTTCGCTGGTTCTCGTGCATATTTCTGCTTTTCAAAAAAAAATGTTTTCTGAGAAGACCGTGTTGTGTTCGCTGCAGCTGACGTTCGTTACTGTTATGTGAAACAGCCTTAAGATACCGGTAGACCTTTTACATGCTTGAAACACTCCTTTACATTATACGTACCAATTACTATTTTACAGGACATTACATTAGGAGGAAAGTAATTATTGTTCAATTCAGCAATAAAACTATATACAATATTGTTGATGGTTACTTGGGTTGAACAGCCATTATTAACAGTGCACTGTGCAGCAACTTGTGTCACAGTATGGTTCATACGACCTCGCGCTGATAACTTCACCAGCGTAAATTCCTGTACTTCCACCCCCCCCCCTCTCCCAACAATAAGATCAGTGTGCAACCTCCATGCACAAAATTATGGGCTTAGAAAAGTGTGAAATTATGACAAAGAGCGCATATATAGCATCATTGTCTTAGCAGGACAGCCAAGCATCGCTATTTTCTGAAACGATTAGTTCGGCACCATATCTCTGACAAGCACTTATTTTTTTCTTCGTTGTCTTTCTCTCCACAACCCAGATATTATTATAAGTCAGGTAAGATGGAATAAGGGCCAAAGAGCAGGTTGGGCGTTCTCTTTTCCAGTGTACGACGATGACGATCCGGGCGGGCCAACCTTGTCGGTTCAGCTCTGCCACTCGAGAGTACCCGAAAATGGTCGTCAGGCCATGACACACGCGTCTCCAAAAAATTTAAAAAATCCGCCCAATCACGGCAACCCTTCCGGCGAACGCGCGCCATTCGACAGCAGGCCCCAACAAAAATGGTGTCAAGAGTCAAACCGGAGGATCTCAGTCGACTTTTGGAGCTCGAGGAAGGTGGATGTGCTTGCGGCTTGTGCGTGGTTACTAAAGGTGTGCGTGGTTGAGATGGAAACACATTGTTGGAGGTGAAAGGAGTCTGTCGGGTCCCGAAGAAGAAGATTATGGATGTGGGAGGGTGGAGGAGGTGGAGGAGGGCGAGGGTCATCCTCCTCGGATGCTGGGTCATGCTGGCGTCTATCAGAGGAATTGTGTGCCAAGAAGAAGAGGTATGGTCGTCATTATAGTTGAGAAACGCGGAAGGTCACGCTGGGTTGCAATTAATCAATTCTTTTTAAACGATTTGCTGCTTGATTAATAGTCGGTGCCAAACACTATTTCCCGCCTTCACATTTGAACTGAACGGTGTTTAGACGTCGCAAGTGTGTCTATGTATATGTGACATATTGTTGGAAGTGTCATACAGTTGTAAACATACTGTAAGGACATATTTACTGACCTTAGACAAGTATGTACCGCCATGAAAATGTTTAATAAAAAAGCAGGTTTTTAAGCTTCATGGTGAAGGTTTTAGGCGATGCAAGAGTATTGAAAAAAAGAATGATGCAACGAGTATAAGAGTGTAGGTGTTGACAGCCGGTAATTTGTGTCATGTTAACTTGCGGTGTTTACATAACTGGATTGCACGTGAATTCACTGACAACTAAAACAGGACTATACTCCATAAACAAACATGTGGGAAGAATATGGATGGATTTCCTCCGTGTTGTTTTTGGTTTTTTCCGTTTATTCTCTCCCACTTTCAAAATGCATTAATAGCTCAGTGATCTAATCAAAATGTGCATTTGAAAGATACTCTTAAAAACCGCGAGGCTGTTACTGTATATCTAATTTTGTATTATGAGTAACAGCTGCTTTCATTACCAGTCTATGCCATGTATGTATGTAGGCCTAAACAATACTGTACTATAGTCTACATTCGTACATTGAAAAGATGGAATACTGTACAGTGGTACAGTTTGAAAGTCCTTTTACATCACGTCTCCTGATGTCATTACTGAGTGCAACCTTGTAAAGAGTGACTGCCAGAAGTAATTTGGAGCATTTTGTGGCATTACGTGAGTTTCTGTACTGCACGATTATGCAATTACCATTAATTGCTGATTACGCACATAATAAGCTTCATTATATACTGCAATGTGCTGCACTTTACCAGGGAGGATGGTCAGGGTCTGGTGAGTATGTGTATTATGCATCGTTTCCAGTCTGAAGAACTCCTTCAGAATAGAAAAGCCACACACACGTCGCCGTGGACCACATACGTGCTCATTCGTGTACATCCGAATAACCCATTTTCGCGACCCGTTAGTGATACAAAAACAAATCATTTGTCCACCCCTCCCCCCCAAATGACAAAAAAGGGGAGGAGTGAATGAAATGCCTTTCATTTGCCAACCAGCTTCTAGTAGAGAGAGAGTATTGCATGTGCCGTATCACTCTGTCGATTATCTCTTCCAATCTTGGTGGCGTGACAAAAAAAGAACTTGGCCGACAATTGACAAAGATCCGGGACGAATTTTTGCAAAATATGTCACTGTCGAAAGAGATTGCACCAAATCCCCCCCGCAAATGAAACTTAATCATTAAGTACAGGGTGGCATACCACCTAAAAATTGTCCATTAGATTAAGAGTTTAATTGAGGCGTTAACATTGGAAAGGGCATAAGTCACAAAGAAAAATGTGGCTCAAAAAGGAAAAAAAGTAGCATATATTGAAATGTTAAATTCATAAACTGCTTTTCATGACTTTTTGCAACAATATCCGACAATACGATTTTGTGTAATAGAATCTGACTCACTATGTTCTCTAAACTGCTTTTTTCCTGGCCCCTGTAAAAATATGTTTTTTGTGGGACTTACGCTCTTTCCCATGTCAACGCCTCAATTGTTGCCAATTGTTCATTGCAGAACCATTGTGATGGTGGTTGCTGGGATAAATAATTCATACCTTCTAGCATGTGCACCGCCCTGTGTGCATCCAGAATTTAATGCTCTTGCTTGCATATTTATTTATTTTTTTGGTGACGATCGCAACACGCTAAGATATTTTTGTGGATAGTAATGAGAATAGCTGGTCACGGTCGTGATAATAAAGGGCGGCCTCATCTCTACTAGCGTCAAGGTATTAATTATTAGGCAATAGCAGCCAGCACATGAGCAGTAAAAAAAAAAAATGCGTGACACCTTGTTTCCCATCATAACGTTGCAAGGCGTTGCATTTATTGGTCAGCCACTCCTCTTTTTTTTAAACATAACCTGAATCTTGAGGAATCACGCTCGTTGAAGAAATTACTTTTAGTACAAGCGCCCCTGGGTTTTTTTTTCTTCCTTTTTTTTTAAATGTTGGACAGGATGGGTGGAGAACCATTTTTGCACAGCATGCGAGGCACGGGGGGGTTGTTTAAGTGGTCAGTGCCTTTTCGGAGTTGTCAGGAGCTAAATGGGTTTACACGGCTCAACAGTCCCTTGTTGTGAGGTCACATGGGTGGGGATCCGTTTTGGGTTAGTTGACCTGAACCAAATGGAAAATGTCTGCTAATAAATGGCAACAATGTGAGTGCCTCAGCGTGAAGCATTTTAAAGTGGGCTTGAAAATTAAACTAGGAAGGTCATGCTCCCATCAGTGTAAATAATGATCAGGTTGTCCTACATTATAGTTTGACTATAAATTTTTAGTAAGCCGAAACTAATTATATAAGACACGGAAAAAATACCCACTTACTATTTCAAGAATGCTGACAAAATTCTGTGGCGTTCGCCTAATTAATTTGCATGTGACCAAGTTGTTATAATTACAACATAGTTCGCACAAATGTATCTTTGTCACGAACTAGTGCAGGGTTTTTTTTTCTTTATGCGAAGTCGTGAAAACTCTATCCCACATTGAAGTCACAATTCATCAAGCGTGAGAAAACTTTTGCACAAAGTCACGCATTATGGACCCCACGTTACTAGTTAAAGGTGTATTCAGTACAGGACGAATAGTTGTGGCTGGGGGGTAATTCAAACAGCAACAAAAAAAAAAGTTTCAGTTGATTGCAATATCCTTTTTTTTCACAATGTTCGAACAACAAAGAGCAGACACGCTTTGCAAACCACATTGAAATTGGCCTCTTGGAAACAAGGGCTATCTACAGAACCAATAACTGCCCTTGTGTGGCCTGATTTCCGCAGTGATTGGCGTTTGAAAAAAAAAAACCCAACACGATTTCACCACCCAGAAAACTGTCACTTGAATATTTTTTCGACTTGAACGAATGACCTGAGGGCAAGAGGAAACAGGAAGGGTCAAATTATTGGATCCGTTAGTGTCACTGACTTATTATCATATTGCATTGTATACACATCTCATATTTGTGTTGTCCATACAAAAGAATTTATATCTGCATTAAAAAAAGAACAGGCCATGCAACCTGTGCCGTTACGAGCGATGATGACATTTTCTGCTGTAATTTGCGACATGGAATGCAAATTGGTCTCTCAGGAGGGGCGACCAAACCCATCGTGAATTGTCCCCAATTAGTTTCCCATTGTTCCCTAGTGTTTTCCGGTGCATTTTCCTTTGTGTATCCGAAGCAGCTCAACTTGATCTCCCAGCAGTCAATAGTGATTGCTTTCGCCAAAGCTGTTGACCTACAATCCCGACAATGCGAAATCGTCCTTGAGGCAATCAAGCCATCTTAAGAAGGGGGGGGGGGGCTGAATTATTGAGCCGTACTGTAATAGGTTATTTAATTCAATCGGACACACTTCCTAGAACTTGTTTCAACTACAAGCCGCGCACACATAACATCATGATGTGCAGCGTCATATGAATAAGTAATTGCATTTCCTTCCGGAAGACAATCACGGTTTGTGAGTTTTGAGATCCAATCCGAAGAGGTGGTGCAAAAAAAATTTTGGCGGAAGTTTTCTTATCAAAATTGATAGCTCATCTTGAAACAAAAGACACGAAAGAAACATGCCGCCATGCTATGTAACCCCCCGAATGAAGAAAAATAAAAAAAGGTAGTTCGCATTTTTATGGTTTATGTCACGGATTAGTTTTGGTGACACTATTTCCACCATAAAGATTTAGAACTTGACTTCCTCGTGGCTGGTAATGAGCACGGAAATGAGAAGAGAGGACATGCGTTTTGATCACGAGCGTTGCCTCTTTAGTTTAGGCTGGCAAAAATGTTGGAGAACCCCTTCTGACATATGCAACCGACAGAAAGGATTTCCTTTCTATAGTAACCGAGTCCGTTATACTGAGAGAAGCGGGGAAAGTATATGTCCCGAAAAGGGAATGAGGAAAAAAAAAATGCGTTACTGAGATTTCTTTTTTTGTGTGTGCTGGTTGTAATTTACGAGCGTCGTATTACAATATCTTGAGTGGTTTAGAAATAAACACATCAGAAGTGAAATTTTCGCGACGAACGTGGCCCAGAAACAGGAAGTGAGTCTCAAAATAGTTTTATGCTTGAAACAGAAAGCGACTCTGCTAGAGTATTAGGAACTAATTAAATGATCAATCTCCATAATGTTTTGGTGTGCAGACATTTTTATTAGCACAATTTGCCAATGAATGTTGTCATTTTATAGCACTAGGTATAATATAATAACTGGTATTTTCATCAATGAAAAAACAGGCTACTGGGCAGGAAGTCGTCCCATTATTCACTGAAGCTTGTTTAATACAAAGTCTGCTATACGTGATATCAAACTTTTGGTCCAATTTCATGTAAAATTGTGCTCGTTGCTTGAAAGTACATGGAAACAGCCTCATATGCATTACCTCCTGGATTTTCAGATAAAATTATACAGAACATGATCAGACAAGAGCAGTCTCCGCCTACATCCTCTTCAACACAAATGTACTAAAATGCATGCATGTGCACCACAAATATCAAAACCATAATAATAATGTGACAACACAGTAGAAATAATTTAATGCCGGTTTTCAAAAAAAATCATTTTTTTTGTAGTTAAATGATGCTGACTTACTTCAAC
Source organism: Catajapyx aquilonaris (assembly GCA_000934665.2). Lineage (NCBI taxonomy): Eukaryota > Metazoa > Arthropoda > Diplura > Dicellurata > Japygidae > Catajapyx > Catajapyx aquilonaris. The sequence continues at coordinate 19,197 of JYFJ02003090.1, read as the reverse complement.
TTCTAACACCTCAAGAGAGACACTTATACTTTGGGTCTTCCAAACACGGTAAGTACCACTGAATGTCAAGGCAACAGTTTCGTCACATTTTAACACCTTCTCAACATTATTAGTGCCAAGTTTTTCCATCGTGACCCCCGACCTCCTGCCTCGAGTCCGTCGTCGCAGGTCAGTCGAAGAAGCAAACTTCCCGGAGCAGATGACCTTACAGGCTCTCAACCAGACATTCAACTTTACACTGTGGCCTTCGAGGAATCTTCTGGCAGACAATTTTGTCATGCTGCTTCGGAGAGATAATTACACGGACATATTCGACGAGGTATGGGAAGATGCAGGCTGCTTTTACCAAGGAGAAGTGGTGCGAAATGGGTTCAACACCACGTCTTCAGACTCTGTTGCAGTCGGACTTTGCGGAGGAATGGTACGTATAAACACACTTAAAAAATTAAAGCACATAAAACCGCCATCCTGATATAATGCCCACAAAGGTATAAAATTTATAATATTAACAAAGTGTGTACATGTTTTTAGTATTTCGTGCATTTTTTTTTTGCAGTAGAATTATTTTCATGTGTGACGCCAACATGTATGGCTGAGCGGTTGTTACGCGTCAAAAACCGTGTTTATTGATGGGCTTTCTACGAATAAAGCACGTTTGTCACACCCAGTGTACAGTACCAAAAATAGGGTGGCCTTTACCAGATACGAGCTGGAATTGTGCTCAAGTTCGCAGTGAAAGCTCATTACAGCGGAATCTCACATAGCGGATATTCCGGTTATGGCGGAAATAATGACAGGTCTCGCTATTGCGCCCTAGACAAGTGCAACATCCCTTGGATTTTTTTAAAAAAAATGGGTGGTATACACGTTTTTTTGCAGGATAAGTGCATGTAAAGTAATGTATAGCCTACTAGATGCAACGTTTTTTTTTACTGTAGGCGAACAGTAGTACAGTAGACTTGCTTCTTGTCCTGCTGTGTTTGTGTTAGCATAGCATTACTGACATGTTGATTTATGAAAGCAGGTTGTGTGGGTAGTAAAGCATTGCGTGCGTTAGCCAAAGAAAGTTATATCCATCATTGTTAAAACCTACCCTGCCATCGTGATTTTCACACCTGCAACAGAAAAGTTAGCTATTTATAAACAAAGCTCTTCTAAAAGAGTTGGTATATTTCTGTGATAAATTTGCCTAGTATTTTGTATACATATTTATTTCCAAACTACTGCAATTAATGAGTTATTTTTGTTACTGACATATATTGTGTATATTGTGTTCATTGCATAGAATTAGGAATAATGTGGGCTACACAATTTTTAGAGCATCCTGTCCCTTTCATTGATGCCCCAATCATCGTATGCAAAGTAGGAAATGAATCGGAGAATCATCTCCGAGATAAGAAACCGCGAAGGTGATCCACCCTATAGTAAGACTCTCTAACGTTTGTTACATTGGCTCCCAACCTTGAAAAGAGCAGGAACCTGCTTTGCAAGTTAACAATCTGTACGAATTGTTCACCCATCCCATACAACACCACCTCTCTAATAATAATAAAAAAATAATAATAATATTAGGTCCAGCGAGCACATCATATATGTTGGGCCTTTTGTTGTTATGGACGTATCATACGTACACAAAAACCGTGACGTGTTGGGAAACGGCGACCTTTTGCTGTTAGTGTGTCACTATGTTAGACAAGATTCACGCAGGCTTCGTAGAGAGGAAGGTCACTAACATCGATTTAGACGCCGAAGCAAGTAAGCGACCGGATGGATTGCGGTCAGTGAGAGTGGTGCTGTGCGCTTCCCAGAAATTAATTGCTCGACTTGAATATATGGGGAGAGAAAATAATAATGAGTACTGAAGGAAAAAAACAATGTCTTTTAAAAACATTATGGTGACCACTCCTCTCACGGGGTTCAAAAAGGCGTGAATTACGACCTACATATCAACGACGCGGTTCAGTCTCATCTTTTGTCGTGTGTCTCCTCATTTTTTTGCATTATTAAAATATGCAGTTGCGACACAGGTTTGGCGTGATGTCAGTTTATGACACAATGCATATACTTGCTGGCGTGTGACATTAAGTGATCGGATTTTGCATGTTGCGCAAAAACCCGTTTCGTCCCAAATCTTGAGAACATCCGAATGCACCATTATCAATTCATATATGCAAAAAAAAAACAACGATTGTATCAAAAGCGCGCTCTCCTTGTAACACTCTTTGCGAGACACGGAAATTTTGTATCCTACACATAAAAATTGGGCCGAACATTTTTTTGAAAGTTTGTAAATTTTTTTGGTCATGGTCAGTTTTTGGGGCCAAATACAGCGGTGAGTTATGCGGCACATGGGAATGTCAATGCCAGGATATTTGAGACTCTGAAGCAGAAAACTGGTCCTGGGACACTGCACAGCGCCCTTTGTTGCGGTCTTGTTTTCAGGCGTGTCGAGGAAGGCACTCATTGGCCTACTCCAAGGGCATTTTTTGAATTAGATGGCATTGCAGATTACCCTCCCTTTAAATATATTTTAATCGAGGGTGTCACTTTTGCCACCACGGATGGTTTTAAAAAAACGGCTTGTGCTAAAAATTACGGTTAGCTTCGATTTTTGTGTGTGTGTGTGCAACTATACAATAATGCGACATCCTGTAATTGAGAAATGTGGCACAAATTTTTGTTAGAGTGAAATGATGCTACTAGAACGAGCTGGGTGTGTTTTTCATCTTGAAATCCTTCACCCTTTTTTTTCCTGGTACCTATCATTGTATACCTGCACGATTTCGTGTCGCACACCACTCCCCTACCTGTCAGTTTGTTATTAGGCTGGTTTTTATAGGTGAGATACTAACCTTGGTGAGGTTAGCTCTCAAAATATTCACCGAAAGAGCGTGGACCTCCAGAAGGTCATGCAAAATTTGGGCAGTCAACGTGTACAGTGGTTCCACAAAAGATTTGAGCGTCGGTCGCACGACCAGACTCTGGTCGTGCGACCGGGCGATACTTGATACGAATAGTACGATACTGTATGTAATACCAATTTATTTTACATCATGTAGCGTGGTTTCATCACATCGAAAGATGAGTACTTCACTATAGCCCCATTGCCCCAGAGATTCCACAAGAGGTCCACCGATGGCAATGTGCCCCATTTAATTTGGCAGAGACGAAACCATGCCAAGACAGTATGTCGACATCATCATTCGGATTCGACGAGGAAGAGACGAAGCTCGTACCTTCCGTACTTTCCACGTGATACCAACGGGTATGGGCTTTGCTCACTAAATGTGTCCAACACATTGTTTATATTGGGCGTCTTCCTGCAGGTTTTTCCGTCGCGAGCGTCGACAAGGTTCGTTCGAAGATCCGATACACCTTTACATCGAAACAGCAGTGTTCGTCGACCGTGACCTGTACAAACACATGCAAATCAACTTCCCGGCAGACACGGAGAAGGAAGTGGCTCGCATCGTGCTGACCCTGGTCAACGCCGTGAGTCCCATCCTCCATATTGCACTTTCACCCACAGGGATCGACCTCTGACCCTTTCTCTTCTCCTTTCACCTTCGCCATAAAGGTTGAACACTTGTACAACGACGCCTCTCTGGGCTACCCGGTTCAGTTTGTACTGAAGAGGCTGGAGATCTTAGCATCGGACCCTCCCGCCCTGGTTCGACCTTACGACATTGACCATTTCCTGACCTCATTTTGCAAGTGGCAACGTGGTGAAAACCCATCCAGTGATGCCGACCCCTTTCACTGGGATCATGCCCTCATCCTCACAGGTCTCGACCTCTACGTCGTGAATCGAAACGGAAAAATCAGCAACCAAGTCGTAGGTGAGTTCCTACAGCAACTTGCAGCCAAACAACCCATCCAGGTTAAAAGGTGAAAGTGTGGCTGTCACATTGTACCGGAGGAGGAGGGGTTTTAAAAAAGGGAGAGTGCAAGAAAGTGCAATCGCTAATCTTGGAGTTGACTGCTTCAGGGTGTAAATCATCGCAGAAATTTATGCCGTACGTGTTGCGGAAATAAAGTGTCAAGTACGAGAAAGGATGCCAAGTGGATATACATGATTAATATGATCGATCATGTAGCTCGAAAACAAGTGACACCAAAATTCATTTAAAAATAATGACAATTATTATGGGTTTGCTTTTATTAATTGCTGCAATGTATCCAATGTGAAGGTCTGGCTCCAGTGGCTGGGATGTGTACAAGATCCAGCAGCTGTACAGTCAACGAGGGAAGACACTTTGAGAGCGTGTATGTCGTGGCTCATGAGATCGGACACAAGTAAGACACCATTCACAACAAATTAGGTCAGATCTTCTTTTTTTATTAATATGATCCGATTGTTTCAAACATCACAGCCTGGGAATGAGACACGATGGTCCTCAAGCAGACAACGATTGTGATCCAGGCAGCTACATCATGTCTCCAACATTAGGCAGCGGTAAAATCACATGGTCACCATGCAGCAGACGATATTTGGAAATGTTTCTAGAGTAAGTCGCCCTTGTACACAACAAACAAACAAAATGCATTGTTGATTCTTTTTGACGGTTTTGGTTCATTCACTTCTCGCCTAGCATTTTTTGCACGCTCAAATTAATCGAGGGCGAAAGTATATAGTGAGCACAATGAGTAATCGAGCATTCGTGTGATGTTGTAATTGAGTTTTTTTGATATTGATGCCCGGTCACTTTCCGTGCGTTAGTTTCTCACAGTGCACACGATCATTGCGATGTACTTACGCAATTGTTGATTGTAACAGCACGTCGCAGTCGAGATGTCTTCGAGACAGCAGCGTTGCATCGTCACATTTGGACCACGGAGCTGATGGAAGACTTCCTGGAGAGAGATTTGATGCGGATAACCAATGTTAGTGTTTGTTTTTTTACATTTTTGTATGTAGTGTGTATCATAACTAAGTGTGTTTCAGGTGTGCTGAAGTACGGCAGAGGAAGCTACCATGCACCACAGCAGCCGATGGCAGACGTGTGTCGCGATCTGCATTGTCGTCGTGAACACTACACGTGGACGTCTCACCCTGCTTTGGAAGGGACAAAATGCGGAGACAGAATGGTATGCACCGCCCGTACCCGTACAGAACTGATCTAAAATGTAAAGTCATTTGATTTCAGTGGTGCCGTACCGGTCGATGCATCCATCGAGACGCTCCCATACCCGGATTCGAGGATAGGGATTCTCACGAAAGTGGTTGGGGACGTTGGTCTCCGTTCACCGACTGTGCATCTGGGTGTCTGTACGGCGAGGACGGACGGCTTTCGTCTGGCAGTACCGGCATCATGTTGGCCAGTCGACGATGCGAGACAGCCAGGACGCACCCTCAGTGTCTGGGCGTGGACAAAAGATACATCGCCTGCAATGCTGTGCAAGTAGGTCGATCATACGGATAGACAGGTGCATTGTTTATTACCTATGTGTATTCGGCAGCAATGTTCATCGGTACGACGAACCACAATCCAGGAATACGCTGACGAAATATGCGCAAGGGCATCTGAAGTTGATGGCGAGCTGACCGGAAAGGGATACCAGAGCATCAGTTCAGACCGTACGTTTTGCTGTTAACTGCGCTGTACTTAACCTGAACGTAACAATATTGTATTGTTTGTACAGCTGAAAGAGCGTGCTCGGTATGGTGCTACAAACGTGGTGAAGGCTCCAAGAGTAGAGGTTGGTTCTTTCCGGATGGTACCGTTTGTCAACTGGAAGGAAGGAGACCTTCTGGAGGTGCTTACTGCATCGGTGGTCGATGCCAGGTACTGTAGTACGGCGTACCCAAAACAATGGTACGTATACTGATGCACCATGTGTATTTGCAGGAATTCTCGTGCGATCCGCACAGTGTTCATCGACAGGAAGATACCTCCTGTCCTGATCCTCTGGATATCGGTTCAGGTGTTGGCCTGGTACCGAGTTCAGCATCCGGATCTGGTACAGGTCTTGCAGAGGACCTGTACTCCCTGCCGATATCCAGAGATTGGAGCAGATGGACACCTTCCAGTCCTTGTCGCTTCGGATGTCTTGCACCTGCTCGAGGACTTCAGCTGGTGACCAGGGAATGTCGAGGAGGAAACACCATCGCAGGCAGCGGACAATCATGCCTCGGACTCACCACGAGTGTCCGGCTATGTCGTCCCGATAAGCCGGTACGTACACTGTACAGACACACAACAACAATAAACCTATGTACATATCTGTGTATAGGACTGTCCACGATTGAAGACACCTTTCGAGTACGCGACCTCAGTGTGCAGCAAGTACCTGCAACGAGTCAGCGGTTTGTCTGGTCTCGGTATGCAGTTGTCTTCGTCTCGAGATGACCCTGACCGTCCATGCAAAGTGGCTTGTCAGGACGAACGGGTGTCGTACCGGTTCTACATGGTCAACGGTGAGGATGGCTGGTTCCCATCAGGATCTGACTGCAGCAGAGGTATCGCAGGGAAAGTCGCATATTGCCTTGGAGGACGATGTGTTGTAAGTACATGTCAACCTTTGGGATTGTCAATGATTAATAATTGTTCATTTTTGACAGGACTTTGGTGAAGATGACACTCCATTGTACCGTCCAGAATACAACTTGCATCGGTTTGAAAGGCTATTCAAACGTAGCCTGATGATCAACTCAACTCGCATTGGCAGCTCGTTGGAGGAGAGCCTTCTCCGGGAAATAATTGAGAAACTTAACCTAGGTACGCAACTCTTGTACTTTCCACTTGGGTATAGTTGGTACATGTGAATAATTTTTGGGCAGAAGCCAACTCCACTGGCACATCCCAAGAAGAGTCAATGTCCGGAGTGGACTTCAGTAATCCTGTGCATGTGTCGGAGGTGCCTCTGAGCAACTCTACGTTAGAAGACCTCAACATGATTCCTGTCGAGGCAGGATCAAAAGGTCCAGATCACACCCAACCCAAGCCAAGAGAGACACGTCTCCCACTCCGTCGTGGAGGAAGTGAAAACGTGTGGCTTCCTTCAACCGGTGACAGCGAAGGTAACTCCTCTTCAGCACCAGAGAAAACTTTCATTGGTTCCACCGTGGCCTCTAGTGGAAATGGTGCAGTTGTCTTGGTTGCAGTGGTGTTGTCTGTTTGCTTCAGCACGGCTAACCTATTAACCTGGACGATGGATTGACTTGTTATTAACCTCCCCTGGACTGGTTGGCGTAGGACTTTTTTAATTAGTCGGGTGTACTAACTATTGTAGATTGTTGGTGAGAGTAGACCTTTTTGTACCGGTAGTGCACCTTTCTGTGATCTCGCATTTATAATACTGATGGGTAGTCCTCCTGGAATCAAAAAATAAGTCAGAACATTTCGGTATGGTCAGTATTGGTACAATGAGTAACTTGAGCATATAACAGTAGCGTACAACATGTATGCATGACCTAAACGACTAACAACAGGGGTTGTACCAGGACTGATAACAAATGTAATCTTGCCGCAGGAAAGAGCAACACAGATCCTTGCACTGCGCTGGGCCTGAAAACATGTGTTCGCAATAAAGAAGAGACAACTACTGGATCGGGATGCTCTCAACCACCATGTGATCCAATCAACCAAACTATTCCCCTACCTGCTAACACAGCTCTATCGAGATGGTTCTCCAAAATTCTGCACAGGCCCTCATCCAAATGAAAACCAAAAAAAACAAAAAAACATGCTCAGTGCTATTTATTTACAGGTTGCGTGCAGGAAACATTCTGTAAGTGTAAGATATTGTGATGCTGTTTGTGACTCATTGTATTTAATTGTAATTAGTGCTGTAATAAATATTACAAAACAAGAACAGTAACATTTTCAGAACAGTCGTATTATCGGGGCTTTCGATGGAGCTTCATCATTAACTCGGGCTTCTGGAAAAATGTGATCCATAGCGTTTTTCCGCTACTTAGTTGCTTGTAAGCCTGTAATTGAGATGTGTAAGTATCAACAGGCTTGGTGCAACCGTCGAAGATTACTCACCTGAAGTTCTTGTTCGATTGGTGGGGTATCTTTCATAGCGACATTTTCAACTTCCTTCACCTTCGTCTTGATCAAAGCCATGCGGTGGTGGAACAATGGTGGCAGCAATATCGGTCGCGTAAGTGACACAGGAAATGAGCACTTAAGAAGTACATCGTTTTCTTGTCGCCTGTTGAGAAATTAAATGTTATTAAAGTTAGACCGATCCACTGACCAACAAGATTCTTACAGTTTACAGTTGCCCTTGGCTATAATGCCAAAGTTAGTCGTCTGCTTATCTTTCAAAGCGGCCAGCTGTGACATCATGGAAGAAACGCTCTTGAGAACTCCACTGTTCTCGCACTTCATCAATCGCTCCAAAGTATTCACCAAATCCTTCGGTTGATGTCCTTGACGTTGACAATGTGAATCCTGCAGATCCTGGAAGGACAATAGTTAAAGCCTCAGTCTAAAATTGCATCCAAAATTTACTTACAATCTGTTTCCTGTACCATGCGGCCAGGTCGTTAATCCATGAATTCGTCTCTTTCACCATGGAAATGAGAGTGTCAGCCTGATTGTCTTCCAAGTTTAGCAGAAGGTTCGTTATTTCCAAACGTGCCCTTTGGTCCAGAGCAGCATTTACTAAGTATTCTTGTATTTTGTTGCGGCACTTGAATCGTTGGAGTTTGCACTGAGCTGCCTTTTTCAACACCTGAAGCAGTATAACTCGTTGATGATCCTCCAGCAGCTTTGGAAGAGTGTCTTCCTCAAACTTCTTCAAGAACGTGAGTGTTGCATCTGTTGGCTGGATCAAACTGTCCCCGACTGATTCACCATTGGCTACAAGCTTTTCCATTTCTTTTTCAACAGCTTCGGTGGCAGCTTGCTGAACCATATGTCGTAATGTCGCCTTATTACATATGGTGGTACTAAAAAAGACGCATCAAATGTATGTTACGTTAAGACCATTTGTACTCCACATCACCTGCGCCTATTAACATCCGGCTAAATGCAGCCTAATTAGTAACAAGTTTTATTTTCGTTTATGTAAATTAAATTTTATCATAATTCATGGTGCAAATTCGCAGCTCAACCTACTTACTTGCACACAATCTCCCGCAAACGAACTGGATAATCCGAGCAAATCGCCTCTTCTGATTCCTCTAAACACTCACAGAACTTGCCAGGTTCTGAAATTACCTTCTTGTTGATTTGAGTGAGAGAATCAATTAAATTTTTCTCTTCTTCCAGATAGGGTCGCAGGTCAATCAGAGACATGAAGGATGGCATTTGCTCCTGCAGACAACGGTCATGGTTGCTGATCATGTCGCTTTATGCCAGGAATCCAGTTTCGAAAGTACTTACCGAATTTGCACAATTCGCAAAAACATCGGCAGAAACAGATTCGACGGCGTCTTGCAAATCCGATACGGCCTCGCCCAGCTCTAAGAAAGTGGACGATAGCCTCTCTTTATATATCACATATTCCTTCTCCGCAGTAGCCTTTCGAGCCTCATGTTTCTGAATGTTCTCCGACACTCGATTCACTTCAGAACTGAAATTACAAAATAATTAATGTTATCTGCTTATATCACTCTTTAAGCTGCTCATACCTGAGATACTCCGCCATGGCGTCCATACGCTTGGAGCGCTTCTTGGTCACTTCAGTTTTGGCCTTAATGCGGTCACTCTCGGCCAATATTTCCTCCACAGCCTGTACCTCTTCCCTTTCTTTCACCACCTCCAAAGCTCCGTGTTCTGCGACACTTACAACCTTTCCGTCTCGCTCCAACTGGGCGTACCTTTTGAAAATAATATTTGTTTTGGTCTTCATGGGGGCATCCAAACATTTTATGAAGACACGACATGTACCTCTCCAATTCCTCCGTGGTGAGCACATTGTCCTTGTCGACGCAGGTCATGAACCAGTTGAGGAAGGGCAGCGCCGCACGGTTCTCAAAGAGCCAGCTGAAGTCGCCTGGTCTGCAAGACTTGGCTGGAGGCCAACCCAACTCAATGAGCTTCAGACGGAACAGCTCACCATTCGTCTGAACTTGTGGGGCCAAATCTGAATCATTTCCACTACTGAAATTATTGTAAGTGTATTATTATTATTATTATTATTATTATTATTATTATTATTATTATTATTATTATTATTATTATACTTGCCTGGAAATATCTGCAGGGAAGGTTGGACTGAAGACGTCCTGACTTGTGCTCATGGTGGGCACATCTGAAAAGCACAATGTGTAATGAGCACTGGTAATGAGTAATGACAATAATGAATGCGGGACATCAACCCGCATCAACCGTTTCGCCTTTTAAACAGAATAAAAAATGGTAGTAGCCAGATGAAATATTTAGTACAGATTTAAATAAAAAATGTACGAGACTGTCATGCACAATATTTGGTCATAAAAATAAGTAATTGGCAATCAAATTAAATGTAATTAGGGCGTCAATGTCCCGCCATGTTGTAGCTCGTAGCGTATCTTGAACGCTATTGGGTAAGACCTCCAAGATGGCCGTTTTATTTTTACCATTAATTAAACATTAAATATTAAAATTTCAATTTTTGTTTATGTACGCCTATTTGTGATATTAATATCGTCCTATTGTTGTAAAATATGGGCAGTCATCTTTCTTAATTGCAGCCGCCGAATCTGTACCTGGCATTATGCAGCTTAAACACAAAGAAAACTGCTACTTCCATATTAGTTATTAACCTGTTGATGCTACAGCTGTGCCAATACATGGGGCATTCCAACTTACATGTTTACATAGTCTTCCTAACTACTCGCGACTATTGTGGTGCATCCCTTTTGCCGCATTTGATATTCGCCGGCCTTTTATTTTCGGCCCAACTAATTCCAAATGGCCGTATCTCAATCGCCGTTTTTTTTTGGATTCACAGCAGCAGTGTGGCATCAGCTGCTATGTGTTTTTCGGATCCAACAGGCCCCGCCCTTTTCCCCCACTAGAGAGAGCGCGAAAAGGCGGCATCGTCCATGTTCGATTCGGGTCGGTCGTTGTCCCTGGTTGTTCTACAGAAGGAAGACGGACGCCGGCTCTTTGCAGGACAACTGAAGCGTCTTTAGCCCGCCCCGTGGCTGGCCCCTGGGTCTAGAGGAGGGGGGCGAGCACAGGGTACAACACGCCGATGCTGCCTAGGCTGACGGAGAAGGTAAAAGACGCCAAGTCCTAGAATGGGGGTCGGTTGTTCGATTTAGAACATGTTTGGCCAGAATTAATTACGAGTGGGGTTGGTCCTAGCCCCCCCACATAATAATAGTAATAGTAATAATAATAATAATAATAATAATAATAATAATAATAATAATAATAATAATTCATTACACTCACGGCATATTCCCCAAGGAAAAATGAATGATGATGATGATGATACGCACTGACAGCAGGTTATTCATATCGACCCATTACGGAACAGTTCCGGTCGCCAAAAAAAGGTACAAAGTGCTTGTTGCCATTTTGCAGATTGTCAGGATGGGGCCTGACCTAGAGGAGGATGGGCCGCTGGTCGGGATGGAGCACAGGGCACTGGTTGAAGACACCATTGCAAACGTTGGGGAACCGTCAGCAGATAGCACCCATATTGAGGAGTCGGGGAATGAGTCGGTTCAGCCGCAGCCCAGTGGGAGAGCCTGTTGGTCCACCATCTTCAGAGGGAAGTCGCAGCAAAACCAAGCGGGAACGTCCACTAGTAATGGAAATGCTGCGAGGTAAATATGACACATTGAATGGGTGAGGTGCTGGGGTACAGGGTGTGCGGGTGAAAAAGGAAAGCAAGGCGTCGTTAGGGGAAACTTTCATCGTTCAATAAGAAGCTGATCCTGATTTTTCCATGTTCTGGTTGGGCAGGTAGTTGCATTGTGTTGTAGGGTAAAGTGGGGTACTGTGTAAGGATTTAGAGTAGTTGCAGTTCACTACTCTGCAACAGGTTAGCTAGCAGTACTGAAATTATAAGCTGCATTTATGTGGAAGTGTTTTCACACCAGTGTTCAATATGAGCCTGTCGCCAGTCGGACCACATTAAGATATCTTGCCACCTCTTTTGGCAACGGCTAGCTGTATTCCTCCAATACTGGATTTTGATCCATATACCCGTATTAGGTGTGGACTTGCTCCTGACCATATCTAGTTAGGGACAAGTGGGGCCCCCTTTTTAGAAACCATCCCAATTATTTCATCAAAACGGAGCAATAACAGCGTGATAGTACGCCTTAACCTCTTACGTACAGTGCTGGAGCGGTTACGCAGCATGAGATTCGAGACTTATCAGAAAATACATATATGCACGTGCCCCCAACTTACCCTATATTTTGACTTCAATGTGGTACCCTGTTGGTTTCCTCCCCGATTCAACAAAAGGGGTGGATCTATACTTGTGCACTCTTATAATTCGTAGCCTAGATGGCACCAAATTCTAACTGGATGTTGTCACGTGTATGTTTTTTTACCATGCAAAAATTACTGATTTGATTTGTTTCAGGCATCTAGAATTTTCTACCGCACGTGCAGATGAGTCAACTACAGGTCCACTACGACTTTGTGAGTAAATTCAAACCTGTAACTCTCAGTTTTTGTGTACTTTCACTTATAATTTGCATAGTTAAAAATATACATAATAATTAACTGATTTGTACTTCGTTTGCAGTCATGGATGAATCAGATGATGAAGACCATACCTTTGTAATTCCCAAAATACTTGGTCGTCCTAGCGTGGCCCATGCATCCTCGATCAAGAAGCCAAATCCTGCTTCCAGAACCAGTTTCGTTAAGAAAACTGCAGCAGTTGCAGACAATCCTGTCAAGAATGCAACACCGCTGGCAGACAAGTCTGTGAAGGAGCAACCAGCTGTCAGCAGCACTGTCAAGAAGCTCATGCCGCCAAATCCCAGACAGGCTCTCAAGGCAAACAATGATATAGATGCTCAAAAGCCAGCCAAGAAGCCAGGAAATTTTGAAATCACATGTATGTAAACCAATAATTCTGACAGGGCAAAGTTAATTTGTTATGTTACATTACAAGTAACTTGCTAATATGGCCTGAATCTTCTGATATGCTTCTCTGACTGAACAATTTTCTTTTGAACCCTTTACAGTTGATTTCGAGATTTCCGACGATGATATGGATATATTCCCACCTATCAACACTCCTGCTGCCAAAGTTGCCAACGGCACCTTGAATGCCAAAGAGGGTCTCGTTGAGAGTGCCAATCCTGCATCAGCAATCAAAAGCAGCCTTCCAGACAGCGTTGCTAAAAAACCTGCTCAGAAACGCATCAACGAAAGTGGCACTGAAAAGTCAGCTGTCGAAAGTGCCGGCAAGAATGTTCCTACCGCTGCATTGAAGGGTGCCTCTTGTAAGACTGTCAAAAGCGCGGCAAAGGCAAGAACAGCCAATAACGTAGCTAATGCCATAGATGCTCCAAGTTCTTCAAAAGAAGGTGTATCGCAAGTTGCCACTGTTCATACAATTGCTGTTGGAAGGAGGGTGTCTCGTTCCAACACGAGTACTGCCAGCCCGTCCCGCCAAAATGAAAATGCTTCACTGCCACCGTCTCGCCTGGAAAATGGCAAGTCCAAGTCATGGAATGTTGAGGTTGGATGCATGAGCGATGCCGAAGCCTCCCACATGGCCAGTGGCTCAGAAGATGAGACGGAGACCTATGAACCTCTGACACAGAAGAAAGTGACGATTCATGTCGACAACAGGAAGAGGTTGGTGCCTGCCGAGCAGGACTCTACATCAGAAGAGGAGCAGAATGTGAAGAAGGTACTACATGCTATGCAACAAATCGTCAAACTTTTGTGTTGAACTGTTGCCACTGGCAGGGTGCTTGACACATATTTAATGGACATGCTGTTATAAATAATTTTTTAATAAACAGGTGCGATACAGGAAGACTCCGAAGAAGAAGCCAAAGCTAGCTGCACCCAGTGCCCTCTCAGACTCCGAATGGGAGACTGAGTCAACAGAGCTGGTCGAGCCACAACTGCCATCTCAGAAACGTGAAAAGCTGAGGAAACCATTGAATGAGCTTCAGGTAGTAAAGAGGAACTCCACAACACCCAACAGTATCCTCCTGAATAAGCGGAATGCTGCGAAGAAGAAGGTGCAACTACCTCCAACTGATCTGCCTCTGAAGAAGCGTGGAAGGAAACCTGGCTCCAAAACAGGGCAGCCAGCCGCAGAGATTGCAACAAATGCTGCTGGAAGCTCCTCTGCAAGGAAGCGAGGGAGGAGGTCGTCTAATCAGCCGAACAAATCAGTCACTGATGTTGAAGAAGAGGTTGTTATTACCCCTCCTCCAAAGAGACGTGGACGGACACGTTCCTCGCTGACTGATGAGTCAGTGAATGAGCAGGAATCTGTGGTGACCCCTGGACCATCGAAGCGGGGTCGCAAGCCAGGAAGTGGCAAGAAAATTGTGGTTGCTAAGAAACCATCGGCTGCAAAGAAGGGAAGAGGTCGCCCAGCCGCAAGAAAGTCGAGTACGGAGCAGGAATTTAACAGCTCCTCAGGTGTAGAGAGCATGGTTAGCATGGGGAAGAGGACTCCTGCTGGAAGAGGCAAAAAGAGAGGACAGGGACAGAGGAGCCAAGATGGGGACCAAGATAACTGTGAGTACATCATAATGCACATGTCTGCGGTTCATGTCGTTCATTGTGGAATTTATTCTTTTTTTGCCTTCTTTTTTGGTCTGTCTAGTTCTTGCAAGTTGTAAATCTTGGTGAGGCGAAAAATTGTCTCGTAATAATTTGTACGCTTTTATTCCTTGTAGGTGACAGTCGTTGGAATTCCACCATGAGAGTGTATGATAAGGCCACAAAGAGAGAGGTTACTTTCAGTAAGTACAGTATGTTTTATTTACGATTCCAAATGTGAGTGTTTTTTTAAAAGTCACATTAAATTTTCCGTGATGCAGAGCATGTTCAGCATGTGGCTGAGCCAAGCTTCCAGTCTTATCCTGGAGAGCCTGTGGATGATGAGAGTCCCTTGAGTGCCAGGAAAGTGTTTGGGATGGATGATATTGCAAAGTTGCGAATTATGCAGATGAGGATCCCGGCCATGCAGAAAAAGAGCACGTCCTACTGCGATGAAGAGACACTGGTATGTTGCTATAATGTGTGCGAGTGGGAAAGAAAGTGTGTTGTCAAGCAAAGACATGTTCCAGGTCTTGTTTTGCCAGGTCAAAATCTTGGCATAAGGAAACATGGCCAAATTCGGTCCTTATCATTTCTCCTGCTTCTACAATTACTCAGAGGGGATTTTAATTGCAGATCTGTAGTATGCTCAGTGGGTCTCTGAAGTTGCTGATGAACGAGAAAGAGGTCATCTGCCACACTGGTGACACCTTCTTTGTGCCTCCTCGTAAGTACTGTGCGCCTCATTAGCCTCACAGAAGACTGCAAATAATACTATACAAAATTTTTTACTTTTATTTCAGAAAATCTGTACAGCCTTGCCAATGAGAGCTCTGTTGATGCAGTAGTTCAGTTCATCAGATGTTCTGGCTCTCTCGATTACCTTAGCAAGTGAGCGTGTAAATACAATTGTTGAATAGACAGGCGATTAGAGTAACTGTGTCGATGTTTTGCATTAATCAGCGCCTAATTGAGTCTTTCAGCGAGAATGCATTAAACTGCATCACTTAGTGGAAACCTGCCCAGTTTTTTAATGCCAATTTCAAAATACGGTAGTAGTTGAAATAGTTTTCAGAAAGTGTGTGAGTCCGTCTGCTGCATTTGTAGGGTGTGCAATCTCAAAATGAGGTTTCGCTTGTTCTTCTTACTACATTTTAATGTCGATATTTTGTGATCTATTCAGATGGTCTTTGCTATAAATTATTTTTCTGGTACACTGTATATATAGGAATTACAAGCAGCTTTTTCTGATATTGCGTGATCCAAAGGGTGTATCTGTTGTGTGGGAAAACTCTGCACCTCATAGTACATGAGCACAATTTTTTTTCGTCTTCTTACACACTCCTCTGCCTCTCCTCATACTGTCGACTCCATACTCATGTTATTTTTAAGGATGCAAACTTTATCACATTTGTACGTATGTCTGCCATTGTGTTTCATAACAGAATTTGCAACAGATTGGTGCAGAGTGACAATGCAGAATTATTTAGCCCGAGCAGGTTGTTGACGTACTGGAATATCTAGCAGATGTACAATGCAATATTTCGATAACGTTAAATCCATGTAATTCGTTGTAATTTTTTTTTTTCTGTCTTTACAATAAAATTGTTTTGTGACCTGATTTGGTGTATAAAGAGTGTTTTTTTTTTTTGTTCCTGATAATCTGTACTTGTCCTGATGTACTGCGAACTTGTCTGATAGTGCACATCTCATTTGTGTGCAATGGCATTGAAGTAGTATCATCAATTTAGGTATTGATGACCATCATGCCAAGTTGTCCTGGCCAACAGTGATTTTGTAACACTGGTCATTCTGGCTGATTTCTTATGTATTTTCTGATGCTGAATGTCAGGTTCTATTTTTTGGGGTTACAATCAACATCATGTTTTCCATAATCCATATGAAGTGGCTCAAACTAGTTTTGCTTGATCTTTTTTTAAATATCCAATTTTTTTGGTGTCTGTCCAATCACCTTCACGTGTTCGTACAGTACAACAAGTGTTACAAAGGGACCGAAGTAGTTGTATTCTCACACCCCAACCTTGAGACATTCCCGTCCATTTCTTTGTCTGAAAATTCTCAACAGTCTGGAAAGTTACAAAAATATAGTTGTTATTTTTGTGATCCAGTTTAAATGGATGTAACTCATGCCCTCCACAGAAAAAGGCAATCTCATTGAAATTAGCTCAACATACGTATACGTAACATTGAGAAGCAACACTATGAGTTCAATTTTACTTTTAAAAATCTTGGGAATTAATTTGGAAAAGGCATTTTCGGCCAATTTACAGTTATTTATTGCATCATAACTCCAGTGATAAAATATCTGCAGCGTACAGATTATAGATTCCAAAAACTGTGGTAGGTCGGAGGGGCAGATTGGAATGCATTTGGCATATGATGACTGATATTCATCAGGGGAATGGAGACAATAGGGTGTAATTTAGGAGGCGATTAACCTCGCATATCGGACACGAATCTACAGAGATAATAATCTATCGAGACTGTCTGGAATTCAACTCGACCTCTGATCAATTACGGGTTGCACAATTAAAACTAAGATTAGAGAACATGTGATTGGTTTTTTTAAATTATTCAGTGTTGGTTCCCACATTTCCTGCTTACAAGTTATTAATAATTGTGTCATTGCTCAGATTGATGGAATGTGTACTTCCTTAAACATTCATCACAGTGTCAATTTACAGGCATAGATTTATGATTATTCCCCAGGCGGCATCGGCATGTACAAGTGCGCATGAGAGCACTTGTTGTAAAATGTCATGTTGTTAAAGGCAGTAATAATTACTATTGTCCCATGCTGCACATAATTTTATGCATCATAACAGTTGGTATGGTTGTGCCTCAGAAGCGGCTCATTTGTGTAGTGCAAGGTACTGTGTAGATCGGAGAGCTGGCAATGAAAATTAAAGCAGAGTACGATCTGGACATCCTTGGGGGGATGTGATTCATTAGCTTTGATTATAAACTGGAAGGAATCAAGCTCTGCTCTTTCCATCACCAATGATGAAAAGGACACCTACCGTACCCCCCATCCTGAGAGTGATTTACAATAACTATACATATTTTCTTCAAAAAAAATTATTGCTTGCAGTTAGCATATAATGTAGGTACTTTCCATTGTACTTTCACCATGTCGTTAGGTGATTACCTGCCAAGAGGATACCCCTCCCTATAGAGATTCCGGCCTGAGTCACCTTTTTTTTCCATGGAAGAGTGGGCATGATTCCCGCTCATTTCTGATTACACCTGAGCCACGCACACGCCCATTTCAGAATAGGAAAAAGTGATTTAGCCTCAGGGGCTTTTTGTCTACAAGCCGGTTGTCTTCAAGGATGTGTTGGCTGATTGGCCAGTCCTTTCAATTCTCAGATGGTTGAGAGCCAGCAGATGCGGAGGAGCTGCTGCTTGGTTAGGACCAAGGAAAACTGAAGGAACGAGACATGATGGAAGTGAGGTTTTAGTTGCACATACAAGAGAGGAAAGGAAGCTGATAGTGTGATACACATCTTGTCGGTTGAGTCTGCTTCCACCAAACCAACGGCCTCGAGGAAATTTTTTCTCTCTGAAGGCCACCCCGGTGTTTCTAAAAGGTATGTGCAGTGATGTGGCTGCTGCTTTGTGATACGGTATGGCAGCAGGTACAGTACCAGTGCATTTGTCTGCATAATCAGCATCATAAAAATTCAGTGTAACTGTTAGTTTTATGTACATTATTTTCTGTGCTTATAGCAATGGATACTCTGGGAGCTAATGAACTCATATGGCCAGTGATTGCACTTATTAAGTAATTATAATTAATCTTATGTACACTTGACAAGAGAGTGGTACCTTTCTTTAGGGTTTAGGCTATATGCTGAAATTATGGCAATTTGATATGCAAATGTTCTCAGAAAAAATGATGTTTTGCAAAGTGTATTATTTTCATTCTTGAACTGGCTTGATCTTACATAAGACATTAGCAATATTATTCTCTCTTATAATGAAGTAATATTACTGCCGTCGCGGTTTTTCCGGTTTTGATTAAACAATTACCGATATCTTGTTTTTAAAAATGCCCGCAAATTTATGCTATAAAGTATAACATTAGCTTGCTTCTACCAGCTCGCGTGTTTGTTAGTGGATTCGGCATAATTTTAGAGTGGAATTTCCATTCAGAAAAAAAAAAGAAGCACACTTCTGTTGCAATATTCGCGACCTTGCATGTATTCAGACACTCAATTTCTGGGTCGAAACCTTCAAAATCGTGACTCACACCAATGAGCAATTAGACAATTTATCACCAGCAATATCTAGTTTTCGCCACTTTTAAAATTAGCCAACCAATCTGACTAATACATGTCTCTATGCCATGTCCCGATTTATTCAGCTCATTATTCAGTCAATCAGTTATTATTATTATTATTATTATTATTTTATTTCGAATTTGTAATTAGTTAATTACCTTCCGTGGGTCATTCACAGAGCAGGCGAATACAGCATACTGTTGAATTCTTTAGTAAAGGAATACTGATGCAGCATATAACGTGTCGGT
>KZ538812.1:3555-46490 GCA_000934665.2 Catajapyx aquilonaris | reverse complement strand
ATTAGTTCATATGTTGGGTTAGCTTGCATCTCCCTTCATCGCTGACTACCCCTCATAGGGAAATGTCGTGATGTTGTTGTTGTTGTTGTTGTTGTTGTTGAACTACACAGGATGTCCCAAAAGTTAACTAAGATTCACATCAGTGCATATTTCACTTCTTGGATTGCATCGAGGGCTGTCTGTACTGTACAATGCATGTAATCAATCTGTTATGGAAGTGCCAATTTAAGGTAGGAACTATGCAAGGGTTCCCACCATTGCAAGACGTGATTCATGCCAACTTTTGGGACAACTGTAGTCACTCTCTTTTACTAGCAAGGGATCTGTTATTGACACAAAACTCGGCAGAAAACCTGTTGGGCCTGTGACACCACTGAACACCACAGCCACTGAACTGCATCACACAGCAGGCACTGGGATTGGCTGATTTACTTCACATGAACAACCGAGAGTCACTTTACTCTCAAAAGGTCTCCATATTATAATACACCATAAAGGTACAAAAATACTACACTATAACTTGCGAAATGAGGCATTTAAAAATATGACAGCTTGACTTGCATCCTTAACATTTACATGACTTCTGCATAGTTTGCGTGATTCAGTAGCCAAGTGACAGCGCACAGGAATGTCGCAAAAACAAAAGTGCACATTACGCAGCTTGACCACCTCAAGGCAAGTGCAATACAACTGCCATCAATTCGTTCTCAAGACATGAGGTTATCTGAGGTGCATCACAGATCCATTAACTTGTGCTTTTTTTGCAACATAATAATTATACCCCTCAACAAACACAATCAGAGGAATTTTGCCTCAACAAGAGCACATGAACATCCGCCTCAGAGGAAAATTAATGCGCATCTATTCCATCACCCGCAATATGAAAAATCTTTCAAATTGCCGGCATAATTATGGCAAGTTGTACAAGCAATGGACACAAGCTAAAACCCTGTTCTAATAGGCAGAAGTTCAGCCATAATTTTATGCATAAATAAAAATCAACTTATTGTGCCTATCACATAAGGCTTCTATGTTTCACATCATGGTAGAATGTAATGACAAATTATTCCTTGAATCCCACACATTTACACATTAAAAATATATCCATTTATATCCATTTACAGTATATGCCTGGCCAAGCTGTCATTATCATAATAATTATAATAATTTAACACACTTGGAAGTAAACAAGTGCATTTCAAACTGGGTTTAAAACTGCAAAATTATTATTTGCATTTGGTTGCAAGTCGTCAACGGAATACATAATGATAGAGGAATACTACGTTGCTAATGATGACAAGTAAAGATTGCAAGGATTGCAAGAGTCGAAAAAGGCAGATTATGATGAAAGTGTAACAATGCCAATTTAAAAAGTTTGCCTAAAACTGTCAAAAACGTAAAGGGGCCAAAGTTCATGATTGGAAGCTCTCAACCTGTGCTATTTACGTAGCATTCCATTCCTTATTTTGCATGTTCCACTACAGAGGTAGGGTAGAGCTGATTCGTTACTTTAAACACAGCAAATATCATTCTCTACATAAATCGCTTACAAGTCTGTCGACATGCTACACATTCATGCTAGGCCTGCTATACGCAGCACCTCTCTACCACCCTTCCGTTTGCAAACTGGAGGTATATACGTACCAATGCAAGTTTCTCTAATCTCAGTATACCAGAAAGTGATTTGTTCTGTAACAGAATATAGTTGTAAGGCACAGCATTAAAACCCCATATAAATATTGCATTGGATAACCTCATCCATGGTCCTACATGTCAAAAACCATAATAACATTTTTCAGTGCAGCTATCATATTTCTCACCTCAACCAGATAAAAATATTACAATATTTAATGACTCCTGCATGCATAAAAACTAGTGCAAATGCATTAGGTTTAAAGAGTGCTGGTATACACATCCCTGTTCACAAGGCAGGTGCCGGATGTGCTGTATTTACATGCATCTGTAGAGAAAACTTTCTCGTGTATGTCTTTGGACAAAGGTGGCATTGGAATGGCCTTTCTCCACTGTGCGTTTTTCTGTGTCTGGTCAGCAGACTCATCTTGCCAAAGGCCTTTGGGCAAAGGTCACACTCATACGGACGTGTCACTGGATCATACACACCATTTATCACCTTCTTTCCCCCTCCCTTTCCTGTACTCTTTGGCTCACTCTGCGTTTCTCCCTTTGCGACAAGTGCCCCATTCTGTACCTTTTTCTTTGCGAGACTTGCTTCACCCTGCGCTTTTTTCTTTTTTACAGGTGCCATACTCTCCGCTTCTTGCTTTGTGACACTTGCCTCACTTTCTGCTGCTGGCTCTGCAATATTTTCCTCACTCTTCACTACTCTTTCGATGGTGTCATGTACCTCACTCACTACTCTTTCAATGGTGTCATGTACCTCACCCTTTCTTCCACTACTTTCCTCACTTTGTACCTTAATTTTCATTTTGGGAGTCTGCAATTTAGCTCCTAATGCCTTCTTCTTGCGGGCCATCTGAATGGACATCTTTGATCTCCTCTTGCGGCCTTGCAGAAGTGTAGCCTTGCGCAGGTGAGATGATGGGCCATCCAGGAAGCCCTTCTTGCGTACAGCATTCAACCTCTGGTGCATGCCCTGATGGGAGGCCAACTGGCTTGGACGGGAAAATGTACGTCCACATTCGAGGCACTTTAAGTGCTGCAAAAAGAACATGAATAAGTGACAGTCACAAGATTATTTGCCTGTTTTCTCATTTACTGGAATTCAAATTGATGAAGTACTGAACAATCTCGGGCGTCATGATATCGACTCATGTTATGAGAGAACCTCTGATTATGTATTGTGAATACCAAAAGAGAATAATGATCTGACTGGGAGATGCCATGTTGTCATGTTACAGCGAGAACGGTACGTCATGATCATCAATCAATCAAAATACTTCCTGGTACAGTGCAGCAGTAAAACATCACTAACATTTTTAGAACACCTACTAATGGATCTTGCGCTACATTTACACTAGAGGGCTGGGCAAATAAATGGCAAGTCTCTTCAGGAAGTGAACCAGAGCCATGCTTGTTATCACCATGATTGTGGCTTCATGTGGGTGTAACTACTGATAAGTAGGTGAAGGCCTGCATTCATCATTCCTGCATCATTCTATGCATGCTTTGTTCAAGTTCACACTGATACCACCATTATTACTGTGCCAGTGAGTGATATCATTCAAAATTGCATGCCCTTCACAGTATACACCTGCATACCTTCGGAGCGAGCACTCCCTCGCTGCTCCTTCCATTCCTCCTAACACCAACCTGTGCCTTGCTCAGATGCACGTTGAGTACATGTCGCCTGAGGTTCCCAGCCTGCGTGAAACACCTCCCGCACTTCATGCACTTGTTAACACCCGAGTTTTCCACTTTGGCCTTCATCCTCTTGTACCCCACCCTCGGGTGCCTCTGCTCATGGCACAGCAGCTGCTCTTCGTGCTCAAATGCCGCACCACACAGACTGCAATCAAACGGTCTGTCCTCCTCCTCCTCCTCCTCCGATGCCGCTCCTTCCCCATCCCCATCCTCCATACGCTCATGCTCAACCATGGCACAGCTGCAATGTATCTCGCTATAACTCCATCAGATTCTACCTGTGTCGTACCTGATGTGCCGTACTCACCGCAGGCCAGCCAGCCAGCCTCTTCCTTCTTCCTACGCGGCTCCCCTCTTCCTGCTGGCATGCCCTGGTGATTCCCCTGGGATTGTTGTCATACGTGTGATGTGTTCCAGAACGCATGTCATCCTGTCCCCTCCACCAGTCCTCCCCCTCCCTTCCTTTTGCCAGCTGGATGAACAGGGCGCGTTTGAAAAACATGCCCAGCAGGCCGCTGATGGTACGTCATCATCCAGCGGTGCGTTCGGATATTCGCGTTCGAACACTCATCACGCGCCAGGTTCAAACAACAAAAATTGTACAGTACATTAGTGAGCACTAGGCCACCATACAGTTGACTCCGGATATAACATACTAAATTCCGGGTGCACTACAGTACTTTATAATAAGAAAACATGAAAGTAAACGACCAGTGCTAATTCGGGCTCGGCCAAAAAACCAAAAACCACCGTGTCGTATTTTTTGAAACCACCAAAAAAAACCGGTCGAAATATATTTTTTTGTTCCAACTCTCGCCTCGTGGAGGTTGCAAAAACTGTGGATTTCACGGGGAGTTCCAGCATGCTCCTTCTGCTCTGTCACGGTCGTGTCCATGGTCACGGTCAGTGTCACGTGAGTCTTTGGGCCAAGTGAGAGGAGAACAAGACGCATCTTCCTTATAAATAGACCTAATGAGACTGATTCTCAGTCTGAATGCACGCGGTACAAGATGAGAGGAAGTGTAAGTTCTGTTGGTCCTGATGCGACAATGTTTTTGGATTTAATTTTTTATTTGTCATCTTAGGATTCGTCAGCGTGTTTGTTGGTGTTTTTAGTGGTCACTATTGGAACTTCCGAATGCTGCTTTCGACGAAGAGGTCAGTTCAAATTATGTTTATTTATTAACTAAGACTCGTTTTTAATTAATGTGGCAGTGTGCAGAATTCTACAAAACCAATCACGAAATGGGTGTCAAATTTATTATTTTAAAAACCAGGCCAACATTATTAAGAAAACTGTGAAATATCTACTATAATATGTGATATCAAAATCAAATATAGCAGTTTTTTGAAGAAAAATATGTTACTGTACAGTACATAGTGAATACGATATTGTTTTCACACCACCACACTCATATCCCCAATTTTTTAAACTGTCTTTATAAAATGTTTGCAGAAATAATTATTGCAACCTGTATATCCTATTATGTGGAATAGGTCTCACACACTAATACTTTCTCATAGTTTAAAAATACAGCTCAAAAGTCCATTTAATGATAAAAGTGAGAGGATCCGTATCAGCTCCAGTCCCAGCCCAATATTTTACAGTCCCTTTCAAAAAAAAAGTGTCAAAGCAGTTCCGCTTTCCTATAAAATGACTCTTACTTCCTTCTTGTCTGGCTGACAGGAAAAGAACAATTATAGTAGGTCCTGAAACCTACTTAAACTGCAGCACCTGATGACGCAGACACTGGTGGTAGATGCTGAGAAAATCAGGTCATCGAAAGAACAGAAAGGAAACGAGATCCCGTTGCCACCTATGATGCTCTGCTTTGCCTTCCTCTTTTCCATTTACAACGGTTCATCCTTCATTATGGTCCATCGAACGCTTTTGTGTCCTAAAGAAAGCATACTGTACACACACGGTATTTTGTCTGCTCCAATAAAAGGTGCCAAAACGGTACGGTCCCCATTGTTGCAGACCTTCCTTTCCTAACACAGTGTGCTACCATGTATCTATTAACATACTTTTTTGTTACCTGAAGGAGGAGCAGAAGAGGAATTGACCGACGAAGACCTAGGCCTGAATCCAAACTCATCACCATGGGAATCTCATCCATCTCAAAGTCAGGGAGTGCTTTATGGAATGCAAGGTGTGTTGGATACCACAAGCTTGTGCGAATGTCGTATTGATATTTGGTGGGTTGCAGGACCGGTGTACGTGGTTGCAGGACCTCCTCCTCAGGGACAGGGTCACTACCAACCAGCGTACCCAGGTCAGTCGTCGCAGGGTTACCCTCCACCCCAGCAGCATCCACCTCTTCAGAGTTATCAACCTCAGCAACAACACACATCTCAGAGCAGCTACCATCCCCAACAATACCAGCAGGCACAACCGCAACAGCCATACCGCCTTCAGGTGCCATCTTCAGGATTGTATCCGTTGGCAGCTGGACCTAACGGAGACTATTTTGCCAGCTATCCCTTCTACTCATACGGATATGCTCAACAATCGTACGACAAGTGAGTTGACAACGACAGTCTGGCATTGGAATATTACAATGTTATATTTGAATTTCAGTGACGGAAAAGTAGAGGAGCAGCCTTATGATTCCCAGAAGCCATCGTATAGCCAGCCTGATCGCCCATCTGCATATTCGTCCCAAAGTGCAGCAGATGATGAGGAACCTTATCACAACGATTTGCAAAACCATCCCAATCATAACCATCATGATAACAAGGCTTCTGCAGCTGGAGGGTCCAAAGGGAGCTCGAGGCCTCACGACCACATAAGGACACCTTGGGTCGGAGGAGACAGACCGCACTGATGTCATGTGTCAGATATTTGCAATATAGTGTAATAAACAAAGTTATGTATTTACTGTTTGTAAGCCATTGATGGGCTTTCACTTCGTCGGTACGGGATTCTCGGACCTGGACTCAACCCACTAAAATAATGGTGGAACAATATATTTCGCCAGATCATTGTTCACCTGATTTCTAGTTATGTGATGAATAAATTTTGCTGACACAAACGAACCAAAAAACTGAATTGTATATCACAGTTCAGTCATAAAGTCTCTAAACTTATGTCGTCAGTGACCTATATAATCTCAGTGTGAATTTGAGATAAAGGCGATACCGTTTGTCCTTCCATCCATGTGCATGTGACGGAGACTCACACTAGATGGCACATATGCTCTACACCTATATAATTATGCTCATAAGCGAGGCAGACCACTGGCCTTCCTATCACCCAAGACCATCAGCAGCATCGTCGGAACCTGACACTTCCTTTAGCTGAGGTAAAGTACCGTACCTAAAAGAAGTTGCAATATTAATACAAGGCTTCGAATGAGCAAACATTACAGCATGCCTTCTACTTGCCAGTAGGTCTCTGCAATGCTCAAACTTTGCATTTTTTTGAAGGAGTCATTGATAAGCTCATTGGTGTTATGCAATTAGGCCATGCTGAAAGGCATAACTATGACCATATATAACAAGGAACATAATGTGCCTTGGGTTTCCAGCAATGACCAAAGTTATACCCTACCTAGTGATTGCATTCATTGCATTAGACTGTTAGTCTGACTTTGCAGTTTACATTATTCAACAAAAAATGTAATGAACATCATAACAATAATCTTGACCCATTAATATTTATGATGCAAATCCACTGGTACAGCAACAAATTAATTTTCATCAATTCTTCTGCAACCTTTTTGTTGTCTGATGGACCAGAAACCACACTATATAAGTTATCTACACACTGATCACAAGAACTATCGCGAACTCAACAATAATGCGAATAAATCAATCCATACTATAGTTGCGTCAGGAACAACGATATGATGGAGTGTTTATCTACAAGGTCGCTGGATGGGCTACTTGACATTGCATAAGAGCTCTCGGCCTTCGGGTAAATGACATAACAAAGTATCCCCGGTTGACCTTGTTAACGTCATTATGCTTATGATGTTCCTTTAGCAAGTTGCTAATACCTGCCAGAAAATTGGGAATTTGGATAGTAACCATCCTTTTACCACAGCATGGACAACAGGTGGCAGTGCATTGTGGTAGGAGCTGGTATCCAGGGCTCCTGGACCGCTTACCAACTCGTCAAACGAGGATACAAGACCCTTCTATTAGAACAGGTAACTGCTCTAATCTGTCTCAATCAGTTTTGGCAAATTTATCCTGGTCTTGAAGCAACCCTTCACACACACACATACTGTTCACCGTGGGACCTGTGCGAAGGGTTGCTTCAAGATCAGGATAAAGTGGCCAAAACTTATTAGGCTATACGTATTTCGGTCCAGGTATCTATAAATTCAAGTTTTTTCTTTTCAGTTCAGGCTACCGCACAGTAGAGGCAGCTCCCATGGTCAAACCCGCATCATACGAAACGCCTACCAGGAAGACTTCCAAACAGCATTGATGCTTCATACCTACACCCTTTGGAGAGATTTAGAGAGAGAGCAGAACACCCAACTGATTTAGTAAGCGAATTATTTAACTCTCTGCTCTATTATTCTCACATTTGTCTATTCCAGCCCGGTGGGTCTATTTTGCGTGGCTTCAACAGCTGGACGTAAAAACTTGAATAGCGTCAAGAAGTCACTTGGCAACAATCCTGCTATCCAGTACCAAGAGCTAAGTGCTAGTGACATTCGGAAAAAATATCCACAGGTCAAGTACTCAGACGACCACAGCGCATTGTTAGAAATAGGTGCTGGTATCATGCGTGCGGACAAAGCTTTAAACACTGTTCAGGTATTTCATTACGCCCTCATCGCACATTGAGACATTGTGACATTGCGAGCTTTTACAGAACGCGTTTCGTCAACAAGGAGGAGTGATTCGCGATGGGTTCAAAGTAACCAGTATAACTCCAGGAAAACGAGTGGTGATCACTGGTGAGTCTGGAGAAGAGCTGATTTGCGACCACCTGGTTCTTTGTCCTGGTCCATGGGCATCCAAACTTCTGAAGCAAATCGACCTAGACCCACCACTGCAGCCATGGGCCGTACCCGTTTTCTACTTCAAAGTCAAAGGTCCGGACCAGTGTTTGCCGCATGCTTTCATGGACTTTGACAAGAATCGTGGCACCCAGCATGGATTTGGCATGCCTTGCTTTGAATATCCGGGCATGGTCAAGGTAACCGCTGAATGGTCACTCTTATAGGTCCGTCCTATGACATGTGCGCGATACAACCATCAGTAATATATTGCCTGGAGTGAGGGAGACGGAGTGGCGCCGCGGTAACGCGCGCGCCCACGGAAGTGAAGGTCCCGGGTTCAATCCCCACCCGGGGTTCCCACCTTCTTTCGTGCAGAGTTGGGCCATCTCTGGCTTCGTTTCGGGTGGCAATTTCCGATAGACTAAGCCACCCGGGGGAGTTCACAAAATGACCACTACTCGACAGCGCACATGCACTTTGCACATCCCCTCCTAACAACCTTGGAGCATAATAATAAGATCCTTCTTAACACGCTCCAAAAAATAATTCCGATGGTGGTAATCCACCCCCCATATATGCGCAATAGATATGGGTAATGCAAAAAAAAAAAAAAAAATGCCTGGAGTAAGCTGGTATTATCTATTCATAGATGGGCTGGCATGGAGGAACACCAGTGGATCCAGACGACAGGGACGGAGGAGCAAATAAGAAGGACCTTGCAGAACTGGCTGACTTTACATGTGAATACATTCGCAAGCACTTCCCGGGTATCGAACCCAAACCAGCGATCAACGAGATGTGCATGTACACGGTAAGAACTCAGAGTAAAGCTCCTAATTCAACACGTGTACACCCGCAGGTCTAAAACCATACATTTTCTTTATTTTTCAGATAACCCCAGATGAGATGTGCATCTTGGACCGACATCCTCTACATTCAAATATTGCTCTGGGATGCGGATTTTCAGGTATGATGAAGACTAATTGCCTTTCCATATCCTCATTTATCGTATCAGGTTATAACTTGTTAGACTCTGGATTGTAGTGTTCTGTACTCATATTTTATTGAATATTGTGCTGAATCAAAAAATATTCTAAAGCATCTGTTCTTATCTAACTTGCAGGGACTGGATTTAAGATGGGCCCAATAGTAGGAGAGATCCTGGCAGATCTAGTGACCGGAAGGTCTCCTATTCACGACATCAAATCCTTCTCTCTTGACCGATTCAATTCACCCTCCAAACTCTAAGGCCACGCAAACGACATGCATGATGCTACACACTGTCTCTTTTTCTGCAATGTTACTCCAGCAGACTTGATATCCACTGCATGTGGGTTATATCTGTACAGCATTGAGAATGTCATACAAGATTCAACCTTAGTTACAGTATATTAATTATTTTTCCCAAAATGTGTAGCTAGTGTTCATTTAAAAGCTATACGAATATCCCAAGAGGAAAAGCAATATTGTGTACTAACAAACAAGTTCAAAGTATTATCAGAGATTCCAAGTGGGTCTTTCCCAGGGTTTTTACCCTGTAAATATATTGGAGACAAAGTGGCAATCATTCAGCTTGGACGTGAAGTACGTTCAATGTAGAGGTGTTTTTTTTGCGAGTGATCATTACACAAGATCTAAACTGAAAAATGATATAGCACTTGACCATATCAAGTTTCACGTGTGATAAGTCTGGGTAATGCCGTACAAATACAGACAATATAGACCTGACGACAAGTAATTGAAAAATATGAGGTTTCTTAATTTTCAACGTAATTTTTATTGTTCGGTAAACTCACAGGAACAAAATTTCTCATCAGTAAAAAGGCAGTGTTTTCTTCAGGTCCTCAATACTGCCATTAATAACTTTACTTACAAATTTGTCTTCGACTCTCTCCAAAACCTCTATGTCATATTTTGTGTCAGGATTATATTTCTCCTTATCTGAAATAACAAGTGAACGTTTGCTACAATTCATGGCACTTACCTTATTTGCAGTTTATCCACTCAGGTTTGCAAGAGTCCATGCATTACGAAACAAATCACTTGAATTAAACAAATATTTTGAAAGTGATATAAATGCCATGCATAAGTATTACGTAAGGTACTGTACAGTATGCTAATAGTGAAGGCATTGCACATTTTTTAAACCAGATTCTGGAGCAGTATATAATATTACTGTTGATTTACTGTTGATTTGCATCATGTTACTGTGTACAGTACCATATTTGCCCTAATAACTGTGAAGAATGCCTTGAAATATATCCCTCCTTATACTCACTTCGATTCAAGGAGTATTGAATGTACCGCGGCATGTGCACCAAACTTGACCGAAAGGTTCTGAGATGAGGAAATGGCTTAGCAGCATCATCAACTTTGGTTCCAGGATCTGCAGTTTCTTGAGGTGTGGTACTCAACACTTGTTCAGGATTGCCAACAATCTTGAAAACAAATGCAATTTTGCACGCAGGAATAACACCAAGGACTGAAGTGTTGTCTTACCTGAACACTGATTTTCCGGAAATATTCGCTGGAATTTCTCAGAAAGTACTTTCTAGCCCAGAACTTGATCGAGTCGAATGTTACTGTCTCCAAGTGCTCATCCTTGGCACGCACAAAGCCAAAGTTGTGATAAGAAATAAAGGTAATGGTATCATAAAGTAATTACTGAACATACTATGTGGTCCTCTTCATCATCGCCAAAGTCTCCGTGAAGTGACACGTGATCAGCAACATAATCATAAACTTCATTTTTGGCCTGCGTTAAGTCTGAATGTGGGACATAGCTAAGGAAGTTGACGGATGATTCCAGAAATTGGTCCAATTCCTTGTCAATATCTGAAGTGGAAAACAAGGAAGCACTGGTGGCCACGGACAACGTGAGTCCCATAATCCCGTGGTCACACATTTGGTCGGTCTCCACGCTGTAGCCCATGTGCCGTTGAGTTCGGAGAACGTTGTATTCCATGGTATTTAGAAGAACCTGCAAACAAGTCTTATAGTCTTACAAGTTAGACTCAACATATCTGCTTACTAATTTTTAATTAGTACATGCACATAAGCAGCAGATATTACTGGCCCTTAGAATGCAACAATAACACGAGAGAGACCCTGGATTTTCTCACCACAAACGTGCACAGCTTGGTGAAGGTCCCATGTGAGAAGGGCCCAACCTGGTAGTAGTTGGTTACCACTGATGCAGCGTCTTTTGAGTTGAAGCTTGGAATTGTAAGGGTGATTTGGCCCTTTCCAGGCATGGCAACTCGAGGTGGCTGAGTACAGAATGTGGTGATTGTAATAGCCCTTAGGAAAATACCGCCTTCTGTAATCAAGCTGAAGTTCCAGGTTAGTCCATACCTCAATGTTTCGCTGGATCTGGTTTTGGAAACGACGTGCAATTGTGTCGGACATGTATCGTCGTGCTCTTTCAGCTATTTGGCCTTGGAACTCACAATTCACCATGATGGGTTTGTTGCAGAGCTCCTTAAAGGCACTTGGAGTTAATCCTTGCAGAATTGGGTATTTGTCAACCGGAGTCAAATAGTTATGAATTAGTAAATTCTTGCAGAATTCCCTGCAAAATTATACAATAGTGATAATTGTTTCATTGGCCTGGTCTGCCTTAAATCAGAGAAACTTGGGCTGTATGTTTGTAAAGTGTAGGTAAGACACAGCTCACCTGCTTATCTGCATAGGCTGCATGCATTCCCTCTGATACATTTTTAAAACCATATCTTTTGCCATCAAAAATTCCTCGTAGCTCACGTTAGCAGGGAATTCTTGCAAATGGTTTGCCATGACTCTAACTAATTTCTGCAATGATGAATTTAATTAAACACTGGCATCAATGCATCTGCATTCATAACTCACTGGAAGTCCATTGGAAATTCCGGAGATAGCAAAAGTAATTTTTCTCTCACTCCTGTCTATGGACCACTCCAATCCAACATGCCTTGCAATGCAGATATCTGGAGTGACTCTAATTTCCAGCAGAATCGCATAAACGTCCATCGCAGTAGCCATGTTCACATTAAGGTCATCAGTAAATTCAATGCCAAAGTTGCACGTTCCCTGCCCAATTTTGAGCCCATAATTCTTTGCATCATACACCTTGACTATTCTGTTACTTAAGAACTCGATATTTTCTGGTGGGGGACAAAATTCAGGGAAAGGCTCGACACTGCTTAAAGTCCACTTTAGTTTCAGAGGGATATCTGCAATAAATACATAATTTATTACTCCATAAACTTAATAGTGTCAAAGGCGACCCTTACCTTCAACTTGGTATTCAACTTTAGTCCAATGTTCGGACAGGAGGTTAGAAGTACCTTCATAAACCTGGGACATATACATAATATTTGCAGTCTCCATTGTCATTCGTGCCAGGTATTTTTTAATGCACTGCGATGTAAAGGGCACATCATTAGTCAGTTTGTTATGATCTTTCCATAGAACACTCACATTGGCATCAAACTCTTCGTAGAGTCCATCACTTAATAGATACTCAGGCGGATAGTAATGCATCTTTGTTGATCTCTTAATAAGATCATCGACTGGATCAGGCTCTTTGTCCCCCAACTGGAACTTAAGCATGGCTCCTATTTGGAGCCCCTTGTGTATCTCCTCCTTGACTCCGTCTCTTCGAATCATAGCCAGGTAGGAAAATAGTGCGGTCAAGACCTGCTCCTTGTTGGAAAATCCCAGTTTTGTCAGGTGTATGGACACAGTCAGGATTGAGTAACAGGATGTGAATTCAGAGATGCCACAGTCTAGGTCATATGCCAGAAATCTGTGTCAAGTCAGAGTTTCAGAGAGACGTCGTGGTATTGCAGCTTATTAATATGCGCACCTGTTTCGTAGATAAACAAGTAGGCTTCCTCTTCCTTCATATTTCATCAGGTGCAAGATGTAGGCCAGAGGTTTATGCCTGAAATGTTCCAGATCCGACGGAAGGCACCAACTCACACGCAGCTGCAAAATGCCAAGAAATTGACCCAACATTGAATGCGTGCATTGGGTATGACTGACCTCATCCATGTCATAGAGTGGCACGACCCGGTACAGCTTGCAAAACTTGGTGTCTGCAAAAGGATGTGACAGATTGGTACCGATGCTTAGTGAACTTGATGTTTTCGGACTCTTGGCATGCAGGGTGCAGAAGGCGTTCAGTACCATCTTCTCCTGCAGGATCAACTCCTGTGGAGCCGACACAGCCAGGGACATCCGACTACCCACATAATAGTGTCCCATGAATTCCATCAGTGTCTTCCTCATCTCCTGTCCACCAGCAAGGGAGTCTTTGTTACCAAAATTGAACATTCTTCTTGGATGGTTTTGATCGCCCATCACGCTCAGCAACCTGAGGAATCGGGCCTGCCTGCCGGATTTCTTCAATGTGAATTCTAAAAATGTGCAACCATTGAAATTGGGTATCATTTATTATTGCAATCAAAAATTAACATAGAACTACCGAAGCTGCATAAATAGTATAGTCATTTTGATCCATATTTTTACCGATTTATACATACCGTGATGCACGACAGGTATTTCTCCTTGAATAGATTCCAGGTGAAACATGGGCCTCAAGAGGGCATCTGTCAAGTGGTCCAGAGCTTCATCCAGATAGTTGGCATTGACGTCGAAGTAGTAGGTAACAAGTTCATGTCCTGTTGTTGCGTTTACCATACCGTCACGAACCTATCCAGACAGAGTTGTTTTCAATATACAGGAAAGGTGCATGGTCTTACTCCGAAACTGTCCTGACTTTAAAAAACTTGTCTAGTCCATCAACCCAGGGATAACTGGCGCTGCCCATGAAGATCATGTGCTCGACTAAGTGGGCCAGACCTGGCCATTCCTCAGGATCGTAAAAACTGCCAGCACGAACAGTAACTGACACTACAGCCTGGAGGAGAAAAATTAACATTCAACACCTAAATAAATAAGCTTTTATACATTGTTATGACCTGCTTCCCACCAGTCTTCTGCAAAGAGACGGCCATTCCCGAGGGCAGAACGATGTTCCTGCAGTTAATCACACAAATTAAACACTTAGGAAAAATTAATATCAAACATAAGATCTGCATTGGCCAGGAAATGTACCGCATAATCATGTCAGACAACTGCAATTACAATGAGGCTAGAGACAACTTTTTTCCTGACCAATGCAGATACACATTTCTTGAGTGAAGAAGACTGTACCTGTACTCGGTTTTGTCATTACATGGTTTGTATGGAGGGGGGTAATCACCAGGTTGGCTTCCCACTAAAAATTTTGCTTCCATCTTTTCCTAAATAGAGGTGTGAGTCTATTTGAAGTCGGTTTCCGGAGCAACACCACTAACATTGGATTCCCCTTTTGTTGATCCTAGGTCCTATTTATGGACTCAAACAATGCACCTGCAGTCATTACAGGAAATTTCCTGGATAATTCAACTAAGCCTACCCAGTTCAGTCATACACATTCACTATCATCCTTACCATTTAAAAGCACTGATGTTAAATCTTAATTATTTTGCCATGCTATGCAAAATCAACAGATTGGGAAATGGCGAGATTTCCAGATATGGTCTGGTTGTGTGTCAATGGTGACTCCAGAACATGTCATGAATGGTATTGAAATAGAATAATTGCTTAGTTCTGAATTTATCCTAAATTATGCAACAGGCCCTAATTCATATTATTACTCCAGTCATTTCTGGCCATATTGATAACCTAGTCATACTTCCTTGTCCTGCCCTCTGGCAGGGTATAGAAGTGCCACTACGCTTAGTACAATAGGTATAATCAAGCACAAAATGTAGGAGCAATTGAATAAATGTGATTGCGCCTAGAATGGTAGAGAAGAAGGGAAACGACTCTTGTCGGTGCTATCCTGATAAGCGCTGCCCATTCCGCAGCCTCCACCTTGCTGATTATGATGCAGGGGTGGGATTTTGTTCCAACTCAAATCATCCAAATACCAGTGATAAGGGCCCAATAGGAAACTTATGGTGACACCCCTAAAGGACATTCCCAGAGTGAAAAGTTACGAATGTTTGACTGAAAAATTATGTACCGTAGCATACATGTTTGGCAGGCATAAAGACAGAGGCCATACTTCTGCAAAGTGAGCATGGATCCACTACATGTGAGTCCTCACTGCTCCTAAAATATGGTTTTCGTTAATTTTAGCTGGTTGTCTCCTGTCACTGTCCACCGGTTACCAGAAGTTGATACCTCCTTTAATTTACTAGTTGGGGTGAACAACTTTTATTACGAAAGGAAAACAGCAAAAGTGACAGAACACTCAATGAACAACACAAAACATTAGTCACTGTCTGACCCGGAATGTGAACTGGTATCAGGTGTGTCGGCCTCCTCCTCAGAAACCTGTAAAGTAAATTATCATTATAAAATTGTAATTCAATTACTTAAAAGTTACCACCATTTTCATTTGAGTTGCCTGGCCCAAGCAGTCGCACAGCTTATGCTGCACAACGCAAAGGTATTCAACCACTACTTCCTTGACCTATGATTATTTGCTACAAACCTTTTCTTTCTTAACACTACCCTTCTTTGGAGCCTCCTTCTTGACAGGCTTCTTTGGCTTCTTCTTGTCCTCCTCAGAAGACGAGGCCGAGTCACTTGAGATATACTCCTTGCTCTTATACCCAGCCCCTGCTCCCAGCTTGCTTGGGCTCAACTTTGCTGGGGTTGCGACGCTCTTCTTCTTCTCCCCACCCTTCTTCTTTCCTCCACCACCACCTCCTCCGCCACCACCTGAAGCCTTGTACTCCTTCATGGCCTTTTCATATTCCTCCTTTGCCTTGGCTGCTTTCCTCTCCCATTCCTGCACAGAATGCATATTGCATGAGTGGGAGGCTGGAATCAGCTCAATCTAACACTTCCTTAATAATTCCTCTGATAAAAGAAGCTGACTACCAATGTGCACAGTCACTGCTGCCCAGCCCCTGCAACTCCCACGATACGGTAGTGCAATTAGAGAGTCTCCATTTTGGCACTGGCGTGGCCCCACATGGATCTTGCGATTCAGGAGCATGCCTGAACCAACCCAAACCATTCTTTCCACTGCAGCTGGGTCCAGAGGGCATTCACAGATCGCCAGTCAGCCACCTGAATCATATGATCCCTGTGGGGCTGCACCAGCGCCAAATTACAGGCTGGCGAGGACTCTCTAATGAAACTACCATCACATAGGGCTAGGCTGGTTGCGGGGGCTGCTACTACCTCTTGGTGATATCCGGTGATAATAATCACTACAATTTTAAAATCCAAGTGTCCTCAACTTCATTAACCGCATTAATTTTTTGACTCGATCTTGTAGTCAAATGCAATATCGGATGTCACCATCACCGTTGTGTTTGACTTTCGTCAGGCAGAGGCTCCAAATGCTTCTTACCGACTTGTCCTTAAGCTCACGCCACTTCTCTCCAGCCTTCTTGGACAGGTCAGTGATGGAGATTCCAGGGAACTCTGCCTTCATTGAATCCCTGCTCTCATTCAACCAAATCATGTATGCAGACTGTGGGCGCTTTGGCTGGTTCTCATCACGCTCCTTCTTCTGGCGGCGCTTACGTGGCTTCTCAGACTGAAATGTACGTGCAAGACAACATTACCATGTGTTGCAGGCCGGATAATGAAGTCACATACCCAAAACCTGCCCACAATTCACAAACAAGTACCAGTACACTGTACTCCCAATCATCCAGGTTAATGACTGCATGGATGTTGACGGATAATCGGAATACAAGGATAATAATTAGAAAATTGTCCTATAAACCGTGAAAAAAATAGCTTTTCACAGGTTTTTAATGTACATATGTACTACAGTGTAGATAGTATGGCTGAATCAAAATAATAAAACTTATCATAGATTTATACTTTGTCTTCTAAAAAAAGTATGATGTATTTCTTCATTGGCGAGACATATTGCCAGTGGGTTAGATTTCACCCACTGCCAGTGCCAACACGGGTGCTGTTAAGTTAGCAATATCTAACAGTGGGACGAAAATTCGACACATTTCTTTTCTGATTTAAATTTAAAATTTTATTTTTTGGCGATGCACGGATAATCTGCACCCGGATAATCGGGAGTACAGTGTACTTTCAAGCATAAGTGCTGCAGCAAGCTATATGCGTGGGCAGGGCAGCTTATAGAACAATCCCATGGAAAGCATCTAGGCATATGACTGACTTCTTCAGTGGATGTAGTGGCAGGGGAGGATGGTGGGTCACTGGTGTGATAGCAATGGTGGTGGCGTAGTTGGTAAGAATGGTGGTGACGGGGGTGGTAGTGACGAAGGTGGTAGCGGAAGTGGCAGGTGAGGTCATGGTGCCGCTGCACTGATGATGGTGAAAGGGTAATACCTGGTGATAGGCAACAGCACTACATATGGGAAGAGCAACCATCAATTAGTCAGTAATCACAACAGACCACAAGACTGGTCAAAACAAAATGATGGGAAGGTGTGGATGGGGATGAGCTGAAGATTTATCACCCAACTACATCCGTCACATCTAGCAAAAGTTACGGCTGGCTCAAGGCTCAGGACAATAAGCAGAAGATTTACTTACAACAGTCTTAGCTTTCTTAGGCTTGCTCTTTGCCTTCTTCTTCTTCTTCTTTTCTGCTTCGCTTCCACTCTCGTCATCGTCATCGTCAGAACTAGAGCTTGCATTAGAGTCAAACTCTTCGGCCACGTCACTCTGCTCTTCGGTGGGCTTGAAATCCTCATCTTCACTTTCATCGTCATCGGACTCTGCTCCCATGCCACCGCCACCGCCATGCCCTTCATCCTCCTCCCTCTCCTCTGCTTCCCTCTTAACTCTGGCCAGGTAAGCGTCTGGCTCATCCTCACGGTCACTGTCCCCAAACTCGTCTGCAGCATAAGAAGGCTTGTCTGCTTTGCCACGATTCTTCACTCGTAGCTTCTTGCCACTGATGAAGTCAAAGAGCTTCCCATATTCCTCTTTCTCAATACTGCTGAATGTGTGAACCACACCACTTTTGGTCTCCACCTCAAAGTCAAAAGAACGGGTGCTCCCACCACTACGGGCAAAGTTGACATTGCTAATCTCCTCAAAGCGCAAGTGAATTGGGGGCTTGTGCACATAGATGAAGCCACGCTCAAGGGGATACATGTAACCCGCAGCAGCCTTGTAGGAGCAGCCAATTGCTGGGGTGCCAGAGTGACCAACAAACTGCCCTGGTCCAGTGATCTTGCGGTTCACCAGCACCTTCATTATTTTGCCAATGACATCATACATGGGTCCAGACAACTCCTTCGTCAGACGGCCTTCGTATTTGGTCTTCAGCTCCTCCCTAAGGTTAGGAGAATGGTTAATTGCATATTTCCCACAGTTCTAAACACTAGTTATGACACTCACTCAGACATGGGCAGTTCAATCGAGACTTCTTCCTCCTGCCCGAAGAGGAACACCAGAAAATGGTAGCGAGTCTGCCCTTGCTTGATGGGTGGGTCCAGCGAGACGACAAAGAAGGTCTGGCGTCCATCCTTGTGTGGCAGAAGGAACAAGCGAAGCACGGTGGACATGGGGATCTTGTAGTCGAAGGTCTTTCCGTGAAGCTGGAAGAAGGTCTGGAACACCTTGATGTCATATCGTCCTCTGGGTGTGAGGCACTGCACCTCCCTGAAGATGGCAATGGCATCACCCGTGGCGCTGATCACGCTGGCCTTCTGCATCACCTGCTGGTGGAAGGCCTCAACCGGATCGTCACCAGCCAGTTCGCTCGATGGAATGTGGAATCGCATTTCCATCAGGCTCACTGGCGCATCGTCGTTCTGCAACAAAAAGGCAGTCAATACCACATTTAATCCGTTGCTGACTAGCGCAACTCACCTGATGACATTCCAGAGTGACCTCATTCTTCCCCGTCATACACTGCGAGACATTATTAAGCGGCACCTCAAACGCAGTCAACTTCCCCACATCAAAAGACAGCAGCGATCCATTAAACTCTGCCGTACCCCAATTCCAACCCTTCATAGCCAGCTCCCTTTCGAGCAAGTCAGTCCCATAATGCTGCGTAAAAAACTTGGCCAACTTCTCCTGATCCGTCTCCTTCAGATTCCCATACCGATGGAGCGTCCCACTCTTCAGAAACAAGCGCAATCCCCACCCACCAGCCAGCCGCTGCCAGTTGGCCAGCTCTATCTCCGTCGCATTAATCTGCTCCACCTTCCCAGTCTTGCTGTTCTTGAAGATTATCTGCTGGTCAGTCAACTTCAGCCGACCAGGGCTCTGCAATAAAGTACAGGTATGATAATGCATGCCAGTCTAACGTACATATGGTACATACCATAGCTCCTCGTATCTCCATCGTCACATCTGAAAACTCGAGGAAGTCCATAGCTGTCTGTACGTTCCAGAAGTCTACTGCGGTAAAAACAGGCGCGAACAGGAACAATTGGAACGCTTCACTCGGCTGCCATCTTGCCCAGGTGCGTCACGCAGGGTGGCCAGATTCAGCCGAAATGCCCGCCTGCACATTGGTCTGGCAACCCGTGTTGCTATAGAGGACGGGCTCGAAAATCATATTCGAATTTTAGTCAGACAACGATGGTGAAAATACGTCCGTCCTATTTGGATCCGGATGAACCCTCTCCAAGACCCAAGGGCCAGCCAAAGGGCAGGGCCAAGAGGGCGCTGGAGTTTGGAGCTGGAGAACCACAGGGTGAGGCTAACAAGCAGCATATTAGTATTTTTCTGAGGCTGAAGCCAGATGATGGACGTTCGGAGACGCCCATTTGTCAGATGGTGGATGGAAATAGCCTGCTGATGACGGCACCGGACCTGCTTTCGAAGCCGGTACAGGCGCAGTACAGCCACAAGTGAGTGCGCATTTTTGAAAAGGGCTTGGGGTCATGATTTTTTAAAGTAGGACGCACGTTATTGTCATGGCAACTTTATAACATGAGATGACACTTTAGCCAGGGAGCATACTACTACATAAGAGACGCAAACATTCGATTTCCGCGTCTCTCTGTTTAGGGCATTGCCAAGGCTGGCGGCCATTTTGAAGTGTGGGCAACGCCAACGAGGTATAATTAGGGTACAGGCAAAAATAGCGTCCGCCATCTTTGATTCGCGCGTGTTCTTGCCGTGTAGTTGCCATGGCCGCCAAAACCATCAAAGATGGCGGACCCTATTTTTGCCTGTACCCTATTTATACCTCGTTGGCGTTCCCCACACTTCAAAATGGCCGCCAGCCTTGGGAACGGCCCCAAACAGAGAGACGCGAACATCAAAGGCGCCGACAGAAGTTTGCGCCTCTTATGTAGT
This sequence comes from Catajapyx aquilonaris, assembly GCA_000934665.2. Lineage (NCBI taxonomy): Eukaryota > Metazoa > Arthropoda > Diplura > Dicellurata > Japygidae > Catajapyx > Catajapyx aquilonaris. The sequence goes on along the minus strand of KZ538812.1, from coordinate 25,884 downwards.
ATATCGTCGCTGTGGAGTCAAAACCGCGTAACTCGCTTTTCGGCCGATTTCGGGTTTTTGATCCTGAAAATCAGGGATTTTGCGCTGCATCTGCCCATCAAAACGGCGTAATTTTCTGCCCAATAGGAGCGAAGATATGGCCAGGTGAAGCAATTAAATCTCAATGCAAGTGTCATTTTTGTATTTAGTTTTTTTGCTCTCCTGAAAAATTAGTATTATTCGAGTTACGTGGTTTTGACTCCACAGCGACGATATGCTCCCTGTTTTAGCTGAAACCGCATATTTAATAAATATATAGGCTAATATATAATATTTTATATTTTATAAAGGTTCACTTTCACGAGGATATTCGACTCGGATGCGACCCAGGAGGAGGTGTTTGAAGGGAGTGTGTTGAGTTGTGTCCAAATGTTTGTTAATGGACATAATCACCTCGTGTTTTCGTATGGAACGACCAACGCTGGAAAGACTCACACCATTCAAGGTAACAGTGGGTGTTCAAAACGAGGGTTCAGCTGACTTTTTTCATATTAGGTTCACCCTGCGATGGTGGTGTTCTTCCAAGAACTTTGGATTTGATCTTCAGCCACATCCAGAACCAGATGTCAGAGTCACCAAAATGGAAGCCTCTGAACTTTGCCAGTGCAGTGGAACTCAGCGAGGAGCAGCGTGTGAAGGAGGATCTGACCAAAAAGACTGTTCGTCAGATGAGACGAACTCTGTACGAACGTGCAACTAAAAAGGATGTTAGTCCATAGATTACTTGCAACAACATCAACTACAATGTGCATTGTAGCACAGGCGCACAGCCTCAAATTAAATTAATAAATATTACCCGTTTTCAGGACAAGGCGATCACTAGCGCTTCTGACACTGGTAGCGACTTATACACCTCATCAAGTGTCGAGTTGGATAACTTGTCAAGGTTTGCTGAAGGTTAGACTCTCCGGTTCTAAGAGTGGACAGGTCGATCTTGCGCTTCCATCATTGTCTCTATCCTCTTTCAGGAGGCTTGGATGATAGTACCAGATGCCCTTCCACAATGAAGAAGAAGCTTCTTGCACCCAAGTTGAGCTGGGAGAAGGAAAAGGACGTGGTTTTCTCAGCCTGGGTGTCTTTCGCCGAGATCTACACCGAGAACATCTACGACCTGCTGGTGCTTCTTCCCGAGGGCAAGATCAGGCTGCATCCACTGAAGCTGGCCGAAGGAAAGCAAGGGAAGGTCTACATCAAGGGGCTGACAGAAGTCCATGTGACCTCGACTGATGAAGCACTGGAGGTCCTTAAGGCAGGGACGGCCAACCTGCACTTTGCAGCCACCAAGCTGAACAGAAAGTCCAGTCGGTCTCACTGCATCTTCACCATCAAGCTGACCAGGACCAAAGGACGAAACACAAGAGTCAGCGTGTGAGTACGGAACATATTCGCAATATTAGTAATGAGAATGTATCTGAATTCGGCGGATTGTTTCAGGTTATCCTTCTGCGACCTGGCGGGAATGGAGCGTGTGGGCAAAACCGGAAATGTTGGGTTGCACCTGAAGGAGGCTGGAAATATCAACACGTCTCTGATGGTGCTCGGACGGTGCATAAGTGCACTCAGGTACTGAACGTGCGAAACGTGAAAAAAAACGGATCTAAAAGTTGGATCTATGTCATTGACAGGACGCAGGCTTCTCAGAAGGCCCTGAAGTCGTTGGTTCCGTTCCGAGATTCAAAGCTGACCAGGCTCTTCCAGAACTTCTTCGTGGGCGGCAGGGTGACAATGATCGTCAACCTGAGCCAGTCCCCTGGCCTGTATGAGGAGTCTCTGAGCGTGCTCAAGTTTTCAGCAGTGGCCAAAGAGGTGGTCACTTCCTATTCGCAGAAGCAGCAGGAGAGAAAGAGGAAGAGGTCGTGTCGACTCAGCCAGATCTTGCACGAGGTCAACGAGGCCAGAGGTAGCGTCCAGTGGGCACACCAGTCCAAAGTGTCCGACACCTCTCTCGGTGAGTAGTGTTTTACACATTTGACTCCGCACCATTACGTGCTTCTGGAAAACATGTTTCAGACTCATTCCTTCAAGAGGATAACGAACCAGGAGAGGATTACGAGAATTACGTGAAGGAGCTGCAGGATATGATCATAAAAGAGAGGCATGAGAAGCGCGAGTTGGAAATGAAGCTGAGGAACGAACTGGTCAATGAGTTTGACCAGTACTTCAACAAGTGCGAGAGTTCGTGGCGGTAAGTTGGTCACATAAGTCCAAATGGGACTGCTAAGGAGAACACATTTATGTGCGCAGAGAGAAGTTGCAAGAGGCTGTCCGTTTGAATGAGGATTTGGCCGAGTCCAGGATCAGAGTCCTGAACAACTGCTTGGAGAAAGAACGAAGGAGGATGCGACGCCATGACAAATCCGAGAATTTTGTGCCAAGGACAGTGTATGACGAAGAAGTGATGAAATTCCAGGTAAGTCCTGGGTGTGACTAACACACGATCACGAATTACCAGATTATTTTTCAGGCCAAAGAGAAGGAAGTTCAAGACCTCACCAAAGCTCTGGAGGAATGCCAATCAGAGCTGAAGAATCTGGAGGTCAAGTCAGTCCAGCAGAAGGAAACAACAGCTGTGATGGAGTCGCAGGTGTCTCACCTCCAGAAGCTGAACGACGACCTTCACAAGTTGATGACAGACAGCACGAGTGTACCACAAGAGATGCCACAAGAGTCCGCCGGGACAGACATTTTGAAAAAAGACGAAGAGATCACGGTACGGTGCAACTTGTGATTTCTACTATCCTTAGCTGTAATATCATTGATATTGCAGAAGCTGCGTAGAATCCAGCAAGGACTACAGGAAGTTTGCATTGACTTTGACGAAGAGCTGTGCGAATCAACGGACCTGATTGTAGGACTGCAACAAGCGATTGTGGACAAGGAGGACACCATACACGATCTGAAGAACCAGCTGTCCATACAGGCGGCTGAGCTGGAACAAGCCAAGGCAAGAGAATCGGTCAACGACAAGAGGAGACGTGCCATGAGGAGACGGCTGCGCAGAAGCAAGCTCAAGACTCAGGTATGCCCAGTGCACCACACTTCTGGCATTGCAATTAATCATTGTAATCCACACAGACCAGCCAGGTAGAGGACATCACAGTGGTCGAAGAGGATGCCGAACTCCAAGAACTGAAAGGCTCACTCCAGGAAGCAAACAGGATACTGGAAAATGTTGAATTCGAATGCCACACAGTTGAACTGGACAAGGAGCGATTTGCTTCTGGGATGAAGGAGGCCAATGAGAAGCTGGAGATGACAGAAAAGGAGATGGCTTCTATACGTCGGAGTAACAAAGGCTTCGAGAAAGTAAGGATATCAAAACAGCACGTTTTGTCACCAAATTGATCTGTTTCTGATTTCAGATAAGGACAAAGCTGATGCGTGCGAAGAGAGACATTTTCCACATGCGGGTAATGTTTTCCTGTAATTTACACGTTGGTCAAGTTAACTCAATTGTTTCATCTTGCAGAAGCAGAAGAATGTGACGAATTGTCTCATGCAGGATAAGGATGCTGAAATCGCAGCTCTCAAACATGGTATTGTAATAGTTGGGCTATTACATCTTTGCAGCATAAATACATCAGTTAACTGTAACTGTCAATTGCAGAGCTGATGTCTATGAAAATCAGCACCATAGATAAAGAACTGGAGGAACAAACAAAGGACAGAATCCAAGAACTGCGACGTCTAATTGGGCAAGTTCACTGCCTTTTTGTGACAACAATGCTCTCTAACACCAACAATCCTTACAGGCAATACGAATCAAAGCTGCAGTTGATCAAGTCCAAACTGCCTCACCGAGATTCCGCCAGTGACCAGCAGGATTCAGAGCTGGATAAAATGGTGATTCAGCTTGAATCAACCCTGAAGGACTTCGAATCCGAGATTCATCATCTGAACAAGTTAAACCCTGAGAAAAACGACCGCCACTCTGTTGAACTGGAAGCCAGCATGAAGTGCGAAATAGCAAGAATCAGGTCTGAAGTGGCTGAAGCATTGCAGCAAATCCAAGAAATGAAGGAAGTAACCAATGATCTTGAAGAGGAAAAATAACCGGATAACATGATGTCAAAGGTCAGTGGTTCTGATTGTTGTAATGTTCCATTTTTGTTCTGAAATAAAAATTGTTAAACGCGCCATAGGTCACCTTTCTGAATATTTCCCCAGGAGAATAAATTCTACCTGTTATACCGTTCTTTTACCTGGCCAACCCAGTCCAAATCGATAAGCAGAGAAGGTGCTACTCCCTCAACACCCCCCACCACCTCACCCCTCGATTAATTTCCTGACGGCACAAAGGGCATGTTTCAGGCCCTTGGATCCCAACCCTAGGAAGCGGAAAATGGCCTTCCCCCCTAATTACTCCACCACTATACATGTCCCTATACAAAATGCATATTCATATTGGTCTGAAAAGAGATCCAGGCCATCAAAAGCCGGGCAGCGGTGGCCAGCCATGGTCGCGATAATGATGATGGCAACCGCAATTTATCACCAGAAGACACTGCACGAATGCAAAAAAAAAAGTGTCATTTAAATGTTCAGGCGCACTTACAATCAGAAGTGTTTATTGCCGATTGATGGATGGCTACCAAAGGTGCTTTCAACAGATCGATACACCTGAAGAAGATTAGCCAAACGGTGAAAAATTACATGGGTTGAGGTCACGCCCATGATAAGAGGCCATCAGGGAAAATTAGAGGTAAATTGAGACAACCATTATATACAAAAATAAATCACAACTATTAGAGATGGCTCTAGTTTAGAATGGGCATACCGGTACCGGGTGTGCCACAGGTGGACCTCCTCCAAGTCCTTCTTTATTGTTTAGGGCTCCCTGTGTACAAGAAAAAGGCAATGGCGAGACGGGGGGCTGGCTGTTTATCCTGTGTCATCGCAGGCCAATTTGGGCAAATGGACCCGTTTGCTCTGCTGGAACAATGGCTCCAACAGGGGCCACCGATACTGACTCAGCTGGTTTTTTCTCTCTCTCAACACAACGCCTCCTGCTAACTCATCCTCCCCCATGTTTTATATACCACTACCTATTAACTCTTAAATACACCACCGCCACTTTCTATTCAACCGCAGGACGATCATACCGCCGAATCTATATATGTATAGACCGAAGAGGAGGAAGCTTGTTGTTGTACACTATTAGCAACGCTCTACCTCATATAGCTATTTTCCGCCTATTGGCCACATGAGTTTGCAGTTTTCTTGACAAAGCACGTTCTGCCAAAAATCTCAGACCACCTGGCGACACACCTAATGTGGTGAAAAAGAAGAGTATCGTGCAGATCTGCATGTGCGACGGTGCTGTCCTTTCTAGGGGTATTCTCTCACCTGCTTAACACAAGTGGAAAAAAAAATTTCTTGGGCCTGTCCAATTAGAACAAACAGCCGTGGACTGGAACTAAAGGGGGCTCTTTTCTGTAGGGAAAAAGGGTCAAAATTGAGTTGAGGGCTTGGGTTCTCATTTTGCTATCAGGCCCATGGTGCATATCCGCACATTGTAAGATGCACTGGCACTGGTAGAATGCTCGTTTGTTGATTTAAATATGTATTTTTTAAATGTGTATGGAGAGAAAACAGTTTTGTCCTAGATATTTCAAACCCATCTCAAATTTAAAAAGCTAATATGAATATGTAAACCGGCAATTTGAAAGGCAGACAATGTCATATCCAATGTAGTAATTGTGCGCTAGAATATTTTCACTAAGCATGATTAGCACACAGTCGAGTTAATGGAGGTTTCTTACAGGTGCAAAATTAAAATTTATTTGCATCATTTTGAGACATAACTTGTTCATCTTCTGTATATGAAACCCCAGTTTGAGATGGCCAAAAAAAGCCTGTCGAAATTTCCTTCTTGTCTCTTCCATTCGTTGTTTGGATGCACATAGTGTAAACGACACTGATATATTGCAATCGTTTACTGTTTTATCGAAAGCTGCGTTACACTCCATAAAATGTTTAATATTTGTCATTACTCAGAATACCACTTAGGCATAGCCCACCATTAGAATTATTGAGCACTATCACATAACTATAATATTAATTGCTTGAAAAGGCACAACTTGCAGGTTGTATTATTCCAACAATAGGACGATGTCATGCCGCAATAATTTTTAAAGCCACAATATTTTTGAAACACATGGATTGTTGCGTTCTGCAACAATGTTTATGTCCATTACCGCGAAATAAATTGCCACAATTCCTTTAACCTGATCCTTAACCTTATGCAACCAACATTGCATTTTGCACAAGCATCGACGCCATTTGTGCCATTTTTACTATGGCACCACTGCATAGCGAAACAAACGTGTACAAATCCTACCACAATAATTCACCTGGTTTTACCTCCTTTTACCAAATCGAGTCATACTGTAATTGACATTACAACCATACATAGCCTACTAGGGTAATAAAAAAAAAAAAATCTCACTATTTTCCAGTCTGCACCCACACAGCAGTCAAGGCCCACCCGAAAATTATTGAGCTCCCTTAGAAAGAGCTTGATAACAAAGGTAGCCAACCCCCATGAAGCATTGATCATCCAAGCCACACCTTTCCAACCACCAGACTCCGCCCTGTCGACGCCATTTATACCCCCATCCCCATTTTATTACTCGTACTTTCACCAATCTTCATACCACATCAAATAAGAAACAAAAAAATGGTCGTGACTTGAAGCACAGGATCCCACTGTGGCCATCTTCCACAAGGGATCTATTGGCAGCTTAATTAACGGGATGATTCCTGGATTTCCTGCTAATGAGGGATCAGGATAACATCTACTGGGCTCTGATTGGGGTCAGCCAACAATGGCCACCACACAAGCCGCTTGCGGTGAAGCAGGCCAATCACTCCCAGACCTTCTGAACTTTGCTTGTCGAATGCAAATTGCACAATCATTCGCGGTAATCATCTAGTATTTTTCCCAACTATTTACAACTATCTATGGGCAACTCCCTCAACTTCCTCCCGTCCACCCCCATGTCCCCCCACCCATACCGGCACCGCCCTACCAATAAGCTTCAAGTGCGCAGCTCTTCCCTGGTGCTTCTGGTGCTCCAGATGATCCATCCTGTCCAGTGGCAACTGACCCTGCCACCGAGCCAGTTCAACCATGGCTTCATGTCCCGACACCACCTTAACAGTGGACACCTGCGTTCTTCTTCCTCCGGAGTTGTCCCTGGTACCGTCCTCAGGGTCTCTCTGGACATCCCAGAACATCGTCCAGGGAACATGTTTCTACCCGTTTCAAGGGACGGTCCGTCTGGAATCTATGCCACTCCAGGATTTTCTACCAGCTTCTGATGTGAGTGGTCACTGCTTTTTCAATATTGTACTTAGTAATCTAGCACGGTACACAATAGAGTAACGACCGGCGTAAACGGTTGTAATAATCTTTCATAGTATTACCTCACATAAAGCGGCATGCCGGTATAAAACGAGGTCGACCAGGTATAACCCGGAGGTGGCCTGTATGCCGCAATAACCGAGGTACATTTACGTAATTTTGATCCTTGCCAAATTTTTTTGAATGCATCTGGTACCGTACTTTTAAAAATGTTACAATGAAAATGGGCATGTCGCTTTATGTGAGGTTATCCAGTATAAATGCTGGGAAAGTTTGTTGGTATGTTTGTATGTCCGGGCTACCTAACCCACTTCTGGACTACTTAGAGTGCTGAAACTTGGCACACTAATGGCTTATGTCCCGCTGATTCAGAAAAACGCACATTTATGAGTCCTAATACCCAAAATTTTGGATTTTTTCCTTGTCTACGATACACCAAATAAGTTAAGCACATTCAAATTAATATGATGGTCAATACCAGCTTTTGCGAATGAGCCAGATAGTGTGACCGGAAGTGCCGCAACATGCGAAAGAATGATGGTCCCAAACGCATTAGTATGATGACTCCTCTTAGCAGGGGGGCAGCCCTATTGCATAAATCTGTGAAGCTCACCCCCAACCTGCAACATGGGTGGCGATATCGCCATTCGACACCCATGAAGGCTGGGGAACAGTAGCACAGCAGGCTTCCCTTGATGGAAGCCGAGTGACCCAACACTTTTTTCTGGTGGTGGTGCCTGAGGCGGAGGGTTCATTACCCCAGATTAAAAAAGGAGGATATTGATGGTGTCGTGGCAGGTGCGGCACCGGTACGGATGCTACGAGGCGGTCACGTCTGGTCCGTCCGGAGAACCGGTCAGACATTGCAACTGGGTACGATTCCTGAGCCCGTCCGAGTCGCTGTCGACTGAGGTCAACGTGGTGGCGACCAAGACGCCGCTGGGTCATCCGGTCTTCAGGGTGCTCAAAGACCTGGCTCCTGGGACGCAGGTCAAAGGTTACTTCGACGAAGGTGGAGAACAGCAGGATACGGAGCCACTGGATCTGTCCAAGTCGCCCAAGACGTCGACAGTGACGGTACAGCGGTACTCCAGACGTGCCAGGGAACGGACCCTGTTGCCGTGTGATGTCTGCGGGAAGGCATTTGACCGTCCGTCGTTACTCAAGAGGCACATGCGGACACATACAGGTCAGTAGTGGTTTGCAGTCAGATATACGGTGCCGAATTTACGAAGAACTTGCATCTTTTTAGTCGTGACTGTATAGGCTGGGTATCTCGGAGGCGTGCTGATAGCAGTGGTATTGTGCGGTATGGAAAGTGTGGAAAAACATAAGCAAAAAAAAGAGAGGGGAATTGCCTATTGTTTCACTTATGGCACTTGCTATTCTTCTAAATCGCTTGCAGCACTGGGGGTCAATGTCAATGTCACAGCTTCCGGATGAAATAATGTATGGAAATACCAACTGATATGTTCTTGTGTGCTGTTCAGGTGAGAAGCCTCACGTGTGCGAGGTGTGCTCCAAGGGCTTCTCGACGTCCAGCTCTCTGAACACCCACCGTCGCATCCACTCTGGAGAGAAGCCCCACCAGTGCGGGGTATGCGGGAAGCGCTTCACTGCCTCCTCCAACCTGTACTACCACAGGATGACCCACAGCAAGGAGAAGCCCCACAAGTGCCCTCTTTGCCTCAAGTCCTTCCCGACACCAGGAGACCTCAAGTCCCATATGTATGTCCACAGCGGGTGCTGGCCATTCAAGTGCCATGTCTGCAGCAGGGGATTCTCCAAGCAAACCAACCTCAGGAACCACCTCTTCTTGCACACAGGTAGGTAGGCCCTATGCCTACCCTGAAAATTCTCCGAAAAAGGGCTCATTTTCAGCCCAGTCCAAAATTCCCCACAGTATTGCGCAATATATCATACAATATATTGAATGCAAGCCCCTCGGAGTATTGCATAAATAGCTTCCAATAATTAAATCAATTACCTACTGAGAATATTTCCTATCTAATTGAACGTTACTCACAAGACCTGATCTCTTAGAATATGTTTTAGGGGTGTGATTGTTGGGTGGAGGAAAAAAAATGAGAGAGTGTAGAAAATCATTTTTAATTATACCACATCATTATAATGACTTGCTGTATTCAGTTGTGAATTAATCAAGAGAAAGAAAGCAATTCTCACAATTAAAATGTTGCAGTGAAACATAAGAAAATAACCCTTTTCATTAATAAATTTGACTTCAACAATGCTACAGCAAGGTTTCTTTTTTTATTACAGTAGCAGGGTAGAACCAGAAACAAAATGTGGAAAGCTGTTTAAAAACAAACAAAAGCAAAACTGCAGCTGATGCCCTGTAGTCGAACTGATCACATAGTCTTGGGATCAGTGCCTGATGGACACTGCAGCCTAGAGGTGTGCCGCTGACTGAAAAGTTAGGCTGCTCAGGCACTGTATTTTCTGCAAAAAAAGTCGACATTCTTGTATACATTCTTTCCTTCATTGCACCGTACAACTTTCAATGTGCCATGACGTACCGCATAGGTATGGTCTGGAAATGACCCAGAACGTGAAAACTTCATAAGCCACAGGAGTGTCATACATTTTCCAGCTGACAGTTTATCGTTAAAATGTACACAAGTTGAAAATCGTATTACAAGAGCCAAGTTGAACATGCTGAAAGACACTTTGCCTCATTTACCTGTTGTGCTACTTTCACGGCAGCCTGAGCCATCTCTTTCTGTCTCTTGGTTGCCCATTTGGTGCAATGTTTAGTGAAGGTCCTTTTATCAGGCATGAAAACATGTAACTGGCAAGTGTACGTACTGTGTTCATTTGTTCCACTTAGTTAATGCACCTTCTCAAATTTCACCAATCCTCAACTTCAACTGAGTTAACCTGAAATAATTTTGCCTTAATTAATTCCTATCGTCACCAGGAGACAAGCCCCACCCCTGCCACCTGTGCGGCAAGAAGTTCGCCCTGGCCTGCAACCTTCGGGCACACCTGAAGACCCATGAGGAGCAACACAAGCTGCCAATGCACGTGCAGCCTCACCCACACTGCGCCACCTGCATCCCGCCCCTGCAAACCCCATCCCTACCCTTCTTCTTCCCTCCTCTTGACCTCCTCCAGTGGAACTTCACTCTCGCAAAGGACACCCTGGCCAAATTCTCCCTGACCATTCCCCTGCCACCACCTCCCATCCATCCTCCCACTACAAAGCCATAACTCTGACATGACCTTAGCCGTAGCATCTTTATTGACAGTCAGTTTTTAAAATTCCTCCTCTTAAAAATGGTGTAGAGGTGAAATCAAATAATAATGGTGAAAACCTCACCTGGCCAACTTCATTTTCATGTACCTTGTATAAAATCAAAAAAACCCCACCACTACAATAGACAATCCTTGCATGTCATTTCCCAACCTAAAAGAGACGTCAAAACTCTGAAATGCTGTCGTTTAACTCATTTCCACGTCAGGTGCAAGTTCAACCCTTGCCCTCTTCTCCTCTGGCGCATCAGCTTCGCCTACTTCCAGGCCAGACTCGTCTGCTTTCCTAGCTCCGGTCTTGGGCTCGGGAGTGGTGGTTGGGAGCTCTTTGAAATAGTCATTGAGAGAGGACTGGAATGCAGCAGAAGTGTCCGCCTTGAGAATCTCTCGCAGGGCCATAGTAGCATACGTGGATGACGGTAAGGAGAATTCGACCACAAGTGCCTTGTACTTCCCATCTGAAATCGATCAGCCATTGTTAAAACATTTTTCTAGCAGTGGAGCAGTGCAGAAGCATGACTTCCTGCTTCTAACAGCTTGTCAGACAGTCATGAATACTGACCTTGGTCACTCTCAGGTGGAGGCATATGGTTTAATTCATCAACATCTGCAAGAACTAGTTGCTTCTGTGGGTCTGAGTACTTCATCAACCTCCAGGTCACATTCTTGGGGCGGACTATCATTTTTCGGTATGTACCACCCAAAGAGTATGTCCTGAAACATGTGTAGCATCAGCATGGTCATAAATCCAACAAAAACTTGCGTTGTGCCAACTTAATAACTGTCGAGTAGTACCTGACACGTTGCTTTAGTCCTGAACTCTGAAGGCTATCAGCTGCAAGCAATGCCGTATACCAGTCCTTCATCTCATTGTCTGGATACTGGATGTCATACCCAGGTAAAGGCAAGACTATGTCGTCTATGGAACCTCCAGTGAGATCATCCTTACCTGCGCACAACATTAAAAATTATAGTGTGCTCTGAACAAGGCCATACTGGCATTCCTTACCTAGTATTTTAGGCACAGGCCTCTTCCTCCCAGTCCCTGCTCCCCCTCCCCCTGAACTAGATGGGATCCCAACATCCACTGTGGTGCTGCTGGGATCGGTGTCCGCACATGCTACACTACTGGACGAACTGGCTCCACCCCCAGAACTGTCTGGAAGGGTGGAAGATGCTGGCTCCGACCCAGGAGTTGAGCCTGGTGCGGCACTGGCTTCTCCTGGAAAAGGCTCACATTTTCCATCCTCCTCGGTCTTGGTGGTGGAAGTCACCTCATTCGAGGAGCCAAGGGTGGCCAAGGGTGCAGTGGTTGTGGATGAGGAGGACTGGGCCTTCTCAGAATGGATTTCATCTCCGTTCACTGGGATTAAAGCAATAGTATGCGAGTGAGTCAACGTCACCAATATTTGCTTATGAAAAATAAACAACAATTGCAGGACGCATAATTTGAATCGTACAGGTCCACATCAAAATGCTTCAGGATTGAGCTCACATCCGTATCAACACAGTTGTGCAGGGAACCTTTGGTTCTTCTGACTGGCTCAAATTTGGCAGGTGCAGGAGTATCGACTTGAATAAGGTGAGTCTCAATACTTCAATCACATTCAATGTGAGCTAAATTATTATTAACCCATTCGGCCCCAGATCGGCCCGAACCACACAGTTTTTGGCTTATGCGTACTCCGAAGATACGGACAAGATATTTTGCAAATAACAACAGCTATACTTACGAGATCTGGGAAAACCCTATGAATGTGTCTGGAACCATTTTACTCGTCTAGAAGTCCCTAAATTAATTTCCAAAAAAGGGCTATAATAACTCGAAATTGGAGTACTGCCGCCCAACTTTTAGGCTGATTTAATTATGAAATGCGTGAAAATATGCGGAATAACAACTTTGAGAACCATACCAGAGGAATTTGCTGAAATCGTCGTGCTTTGCGAGAAATAAATTAATACTTATTTGCGGCTTTCTGGCACTTCGGTAAACTTCGGAAAACTCCCAAAGTTATTTGTTTCTCATGAAGTACGACGATTTCAGAAAATTCATCTCATACTCATTTAGGAGTTTTCCTAAGTGCTAGAAAGCCGCAAATAAATATTAATTTATTTCTCGCAAAGTACGACGATTTCAGCAAATTCCTCTGGTATGGTTCTCAAAGTTATTCCGCATATTTTCACGCATTTCATAATTAAATCAGCCTAAAAGTTGGGCGGCAGTAGTCCAATTTCGAGTTATTATAGCCCTTTTTTGAAAATTAATTTAGGGACTTCTGGACGAGTAAAATGGTTCCAGACACATTCATAGGGTTTTCCCAGATCTCGTAAGTATAGCTGTTATTATTTGCAAAATATCATGTCTGTATCTTCGGAGTACGCGTAAGCCGAAAACTGTGTGGTTCGGGCCGATCTGGGGCTGAAGGGGTTAATTTCCACCACTGTACAAGTGCCTGGCATTGAATCTGCTGCAACACTCGATCAGCAACTGAGATTCTTTCATCCCTCATCCCTACAAGATATGAAGTGTTAACGAGATAAAGACCTTCCATTGCACTGTCTTCTTCCATGGCTTTGACATCCTTCATCACCAAATCACCCTCGATCGGTTGCAAGCCAAACTTCTTGATCCTCCGAGACGCAACCACATTCCAGATGTAGCTCTGATAGGCATGGATGTACATCAGCCTTGTGTTCTTTGGGATCTGAAGAAGATGTACGAAATCAGCTGTGATGGACTTGCCGCCTGATGTGTTTTTAACATACCATTTCAAGTGCCCCAATATAATTCTTAGGCCCATGCTTGCTCAGTCCCATCAGAAGCTTCCCCTCTATGGACTTGTCTGGATGCTGCATCATCTTCACTGCTGCAGGTGCATTGCGTGTACGCCACCAGAACTTGCGCACTTCAGTCAGATTCTCGTTCTCGCCGTCACGAGGCATCAAGATCAGTTCCACAGCCTGTACAGGTAAATAGTGCCACTTAATGCTCTCATGATAATGCATTGCCCTCTAAAAAATTTCTTCCAACATTGTAAATATCACATTTAACTTAATATGCTGAATAACAGAACATAAGCTGCACATGCTGTTCAAACCCTCCTGTGATACCCTACGGACAATACGATCCAATCCCTTCTGACCTGTTGCCATTGAGACTTGAGCAGCGCCCTCCCGATATGGTGTGTTGGCACAACAGTACTTCCAAATCTCTGCAGACCGAAGTAGTTGATGAACCCCCTCTCCTTCAACATATCTGCTGCTCTACCAATCTCTTCGTCAGGCGCACACACATTCCTCAGCACTATCTGGAAGTGGTTACCCTGCAGATCCCCAAGGCGAATTGGAGACGACTTGTACGAGAAGTTTCCCATGCTGATACGTTTTATGGTCTTGCTGATGTCGGCCAGACGCTTTGCATCTACCCGGGGGACGGACACCTGTTGGCAAGTGCGGGCTCGGCGGTCCTTGGTTCCCGCATAAGTGAACATGTTTGCCTTTATCCTTTGAAAAGACAGAGCAGGTCAGCAATATTCCCAAGCTAAATAATTACGGTAATTATTGAACAGACCTGAGTCGGATGGCGATGAGATTGACAGCCTCCATGGTGTCCATGTTTTCCTTGCTAAGCACAAAGTGTGTATATTCACCCCTCTCCTTAGGCCAGTGAACTCTCCGGTTCAGACCGTAGCCATCTGAGGAGCGGGAACCTTTTTTCATTTGCGTTTGTGCTTGTCTACAATTATCAGGCTAAGGAGGACACAAACATACACGGAAGCAGCGGCCATCTCAACTCTCCTCACCTGTTTTGCCCCCCCCATCCCCACATGCTTTCCAGTTCAACCTCTTAAGGTGAGGAAAGTCCAGATGGCCTTGCCCAACATACCAATTGCCGATTGTCTTTTCACAACAATGCACTTCTTTCCATCAGGCTTTTGCTGTGTACTAGTCTGCAACTTCCGGAAGTTCTTGCAGATGGCCAGGTGAATCCGTTTTCGCTCCTCCTTGGTCAGGGTTGTTACCTGCACAGGTTGGTGTCAAGTTTAGAAAAGTCTACTGAGATTTCCTTGAAGGACTCACCTCAACTTCTAGCGACTCCAGTGTTTCATCGCCATCAGACATAAGTTTTAACTTGTCCCAGGTCTCTGGTGGCAGCTCCACTTTTTGCTCATCGGGGATGCTCACGTCTTCTGTCGTTTCTACTGTGTAGAGTACAATATATTCATGATCCTCTCTCATCCAGACCCTTCCCAATTAACATGCATCATTTCATACTGAATGGCAAATGGGATTACACCCTGTGGAAAATAGCCCAGCAAAAAACAACAATCACACATCATTCCAGGAAGCTGCCATGCACAGTGCGTGACAAAAGAACCACCCTGTTACCTTTCTTGTCCTCTGGCGGCTCAACATTAGTAAGCTTAACGATGTTTCCTTCCAGGTCGATCTCGTTGACAAGGAAGTCCGAGTACCTCTGCTTGATGACCCCTCCAAACCCACTGTGGTCGCTCAGGTACTCCGTGATCCCCACCGAATCTTCAGTGAGTCGTGCGGCCTGCGGATCCACTTTGGGCAGCGGGTAGTCAAACTGCTGGTGCTTCTTCCAGCTCTCGTTGGCAGCGTTGTTCTTCGCACCTCCCCGACCACGGCCACCATTCTTCCCTCTCCCACCAGAGTCAGCCATCCTGCCAAAATCCACTTATTAGTCCCACAAAAAGCAGTGCATGGGTGACTAGGCCTAGTCAGTGTGACACCAACGGCCCCGTTCATCCCGCCCCAGCCCAGCCCTGCCCCACACCCTCCTGTTCGCCGTACCTGTCTCGCAGTAGTCCTGGTGCTTCTTCAGTGCCGGCGGACAACGCAGGGCAGTGCGGTACCGGTACGGCGGACATGCATCGGGTACAGAACAGAAGCACCTGTAGTGTCCGCCACCGCCGCTAGTGGCGCTCACTCACCGCTCGCCGACGAGCTCCGATTGGTCGACAGGATCTCATCCTGCCCTGTGATTGGTTCGTGCGCACATGTCACCCTGATGCTGGATTGTGTAAATTCTGCACCGGCAGTTGGAAATGCTTAGAAATGATGCACTTCAGGTGACAATAAGACATCCGTTCATAGTTTGACTTTTTTTATTTCCAATAATATCAAAGGCTTTCCAAATACTAACATACATCTCACTTGCACGTCTGACAAGAAGAGTCCTCGGAATACTGACGGACCTGGGAACGGCTAAGGCACTCTTTTCCCCCCTACCCCGGGTTCCACATGGACGGACTCTTAATGCCAAACGTGGCTAACTTCATCAGTACTTAAAACATATCAGGTACATCATACCATATCACCAGTACAGTTGAGTATGGCATGCACCAGGAGCATGGCACTCCTTTAAAAAAATAACTGCGTAGTTCAATTGACAAGTGCTTGTTAATCATGGCACGGCAGCTTCATTGGCACAAATACCCACTGCCAAAATAGTATGGGATCATATTATGTGAAATACAAACAAAGCGAATCGCAACATTACACAGAAACAAAAAACTTCACTTCGCAGACATGAGTAGTGTACGTTTTCCATATATTGTATTATATCAGAAAATATATTGCTGTGGCATCACCCCACCTATGGTGCCAGTGTATGCCAAAATCAACTGGGACAAAAATTAGTTTATTGCACTGACTGACACATGGAAATGATGCCCGTAAGTAGAAGTTCTTTGCAAATAATGAAACTCACTTCTCCCAAACTCGATAAATGTTCCTGTGCTGCAACAACAAAACGCCTGAAACTTATCTGAATAAATTATAAGAAAAAATTAAATCACTCACACTCTCTTTCCAAATATAAACACTCTTCTGTAGGAAGACTACCCTGTATTGAGATTATAGAATGACTGGCATTTTCAGATTTTGCATAACATTAAGGTCACATTTACATGAGAGCAATTTGATCAGCAATGAAACCAGTTGTTTGGGCTGAAAGAAGCAGCCAAGTTTTTGAAGCGAGAGCATCACTGATGAAATCGCTTAATGCCTGGTTGCACCAACAAAATTACTGGTCCGATAGCTCCTAATGGACAGATAGGTAGACCTTTTAACATGTGCTATCGGTCTGTTAGGAGCTATCGGACCGGTAATTTTGTTGGTGCAACCAGGCATAAGTCTATATTTGAAATAGACCTCAGCAATGGCACATTGCTGAATGTATGAAGTTATGATAAAACGACCAATGAAGAGGCAGCACACCATACCATTATTCAGGTGGCAGTACTGTGGCAGCACACAGCAATGTAAGCGTGATCGCTCGTGTAGTGAGGTCAGAACTGCTACAGCTTGCATTGCTGATCAAATCGCTCATTTGTAAATGCGAGCCTCATCTTGCCTACAAAATTTACAAGAACCTTTTAGATCCCGCATTAATAGTGCTGTCCGGCACAATGGAGCCAAACTTAAAAATACATGTGCTCAAAATGTCATATGTAATCTTTTTAGAGCACAAGCTAAATGCACACATGGCCCATTGTGCTACTTCTCATACTGCCTGAACCACTGCCTCTGACATGATCAACCAACAATTTTAATCTTACCCATATTTGAAATCCCGCTCATAAGCACAAACACCATGAAGTCGGGCAGGGACCGCAGGTAATGCTTAGGCGGAACTCCCTCAAAGACTCGCACCATCTTGTGAAACGCCAGTCCTAAGGGGACAAGCATCCTCTCCTTTTCGTTTGTCGCACTGGAAAGCACCAAGGTGCCTCCCTGACTTTTTTCCTTCTTTGCAGCTTGCTTTGCCATGAAATGAGCTACTACCCTGGCCTGGAACGTATCAAGCCAGTAGCGGAGAGTCAAGGCCATCACTGGAGGCATCTCCAGCCACTCGCACTCCACGTCCTCACCATCCTCTTCCTCCATTGGCACACAACTCAATGATGACCTCTGGTACTTGACCGTCGTGTGCGCAAATGAATCTACGAAACTGCTTGGTCCCTTCGCTGGAGGTGAAGACTCCCTGGAGGCTGGCGGAAGGCCCCACTCATGGCGCTCCAAATTCTTTCCAGCCCTCGTGAGGAATGATTTCATATCTCGGTCTTGTGCTACAGCCTTCAGTTGCAAATAGCGTCCCTTCAGGAGCTCAACACCTGTGCAAAACACTTGTCCATTAGTTTATTTGGTTGGCAATTCATTCTTGACTGAGGTTATGTATCAGGCATATAAGACCATAAAACCAGTTTCGAGATAGTAATCATCAAAGGCAAAGATTTGACCTTGCATTTGCTTACACAAGCATGCAAACATGCAGCCTTTAAGCCATCACCTATATACAAAAAGTAGATGCTAGCTAAAGACAGGGGGTAGAATTTTCGTCCCACTGCTAGTTACTGCTAACTTAGCCAGTGCCAGTGTTGACAGCTTGGTAAGTTTCTAATTTAGCAGCAACTAGCAGTGGGACGAAAATTCCAAGGGCTTAGAACAGAGAATTTCTAACCTCCATGCTTGAAGAGAGCCTTGGCGATGGCCAAATGCCCAACCTTCACTGCATCAAAGAGAGGGGTGGTTATCCCATCATCGCACACTGGGTTCAGGTTCAGGGCTGGGTCTCCACCCTGTGGCTTGTAGGCAAGAAGTGCTTTGACGCAATCCAGGTGCCCCCTGTTGGCTGCTTCGTGCATTGGGGTGGTCAAGGCATTGTCCTGAGCATTCACATCTATACCCTGTATCAACAGGAGCTCCTGCAGGCGCTGCACTTCGTTCCTTATGCAGGCCCCGTGAAGAGAACATTCCCCTTTGGAGTTTTTCTTCATCACTCTGGCTGCCGGATTTCTCTTCTTGCGTTCAGCAAGCTCGTCGCGCTTTTGGCAAAAGAGATATAGATCGGTCATGTGTTTTGCTTTGCTTAACTATTCTATTGATGCCGTGACACTTACTGAGTTGGGGCTTGGTGTTGGGGCCTTTTTTGCTGAAATTGCAAGATCCACCTGCAAAAAACGAATATTGGTTTACAACTTCAGTAATATCAACAGTCCTTGAGAACACCATTAATCTTCTATAAAACGTTTGTCACTTCCTCATATTCCAAGGCTGGTCGTGGAATGAGACTATTAATTAATGATCCCCCTTTGCACTTAGAAAAACTGCAATTTTTCATTTCTCTGGCAACCAAAAATGCCCCAAATAAACCACTCTACTTTGCATGGGAAAGCATGATTGTGAGAGTGACAATATATTGTGCACCAATTTTGCACACATCTAGCTGATTAAGGGGGCCATGCAGTCATCGACCTTTAAAAAAGCGCTTTTATTATTCACTATTTTTTTTATTTGTGAAAAAAATCAAGTGTTTTTTTCCTGCGTTGAACCAGGGCCACCTAGAGACAAGGCCAGGGCGCCGAAATCATGACGTCACGATTGGGGGCGAGCTTCTCCATAAGCGGGCTAGGGCAGGAGCACGTTTTTGTACACATTTCAGCGAATTTCGTCATACCAATGCATCGGAGGCCCATGACACCCTCTAATTGATGTCCGGGAAATGATTTGGTGATTCCAACGATGTGAAAAATTCGCAAATGTTTTTGTTTGACAGTAGTAAATTGTGGGGGAGAACCCAGCTGTCCTTCGTCCAGATGTCAATTACTTATTCCCTCGAAATTATCCACTCTGATTTAGATAACACTGGTCTACAAAATTGTTGTACAATTGGTCTACAAGTGTTGGGTATGTACTGTATGTAATTATCAAGAGCTAAATGGTATTACGTTGCGTAATGTGCTAATTTTGGTTCAATGCTTATGAGTATAACTTGAATGTTACGTTTGAACTCTTTCCGCAAAATAGGAAATATGAAATAATATTAAAATTAATGCTTTATAATTTAAAACCCCGTTGTTATTAATTATTCCTGCACTTCTTCCTCATGCCTGACATCCTTCGTCTTATATATCGCCGAATATGCAGACACATTGCACACATACTAAATCGAATTTGGTGCCGTTGGAATCCCCACATTCTTTCCCTGACATCAATTAGAGGGTGTCATGGGCCTCCGATGCATTGGTATGACTAAATTCGCTGAAATGTGTACAAAAACGTGCTCCCGCCATAGCCCGCTTATGGAAAAGCTAGCCCCCAATCGTGACGTCACAGCGATCCACCCGTTCCCGCGCCCTGGCCTTGTCTCTAGGTGGCCCTGGTTGAACGCGGCAAACTGCATCCCGAAATTCAAAAAATTGGCGCGCCAGGAGCGGACATATTTTTTTGAATCGCATTATCGCTGTTACCCTACTTTTAACTTTAACCCTGTAATGCCCACTGGGTCATATCTGGCACACCATTTAGTGCAATTTCTGCAATTTTTATATTTCCTGTAAGTGCCAAATTGCACTAAATGGTGTGCCAGATATGACCCAAGGGGCATTACAGGGTTAAACACGTTTTTCTCAGTTTGCCGGATTTGGACACTGTGGACATTGCCCAGGCCACAAAATTTAGCTATGGACTTCCCACTTCACTAGATTTATCCTCAAACATGGCGCTATCGTTCGGCCTAAAATAATTAACCTGCGCGAACTACTTCTATTTTAACTTTAATTAAATATTTTCTCAAAACTGCTTAATTTTGTAGTTATCGTTCTGAAATCTTTAAAAAAAATACTGAAACGATTTCAAAAATTATAATTCTTGGTCAAACGAAAACTACATACTCAAGGAAGCCTGAGGTCTAAAAATCGTGTCCACAGTGGCGTGACGTCAAGTGGCGCTGGAGGTCCTTCGACACATGAACGTGATTCGATTATAGGCGCTAATCGGTCTTTGACTTATGTACATTCATAAAAATAAAGTCCAACTTCTTGCCTCTAATGTTTTTTTTGTTTTTTTGTGGCGATTTTTCAGAAAACCCTTGATTTTGACTGTAGTGCCCCCTTAAGGTCCTAATTTGGACTTCAGAGGCAATGCTCCATTGGATAATTATTCATCATTCTATGATGTATAATGTTAGCTGTAGGGAACAAGTTACCCCTTGAGCAAGTCACGACTGCTCCTGTACCAGGGCCCTTAAACTAGAATCAGGCATATTCATTCACCAGTTGTTGCAATACAGCAACTCCCGCTTCCTTGTCATCTCTATCTGCCGCTGCCTTTTTACTCCCCAGAATGAGCCTGCAGACCTCAAACCCAAACCACTGAGGCTTGAGACAGGACAGGTAGATATTGGACATCTTGCTGTTCTTGGTTGATTCTGTCAAAAAACATATCATCATCATCATCATCATCATCACAACTATTGGAAGCCCTGTGATAGGCCTACTCGGGCCCTTTAAGCTAAGGGATAATCTTTTACGTGCCAGCCTATTTTAATTCACCACAATTTGATGGATATGGATTGTGGCAGGACGGGAAAAACCCCCAAAGTAAATCCACACCAGCAGAAAGAGATCCCACTGAAATTCTTTCCTAACGAGAAATTCCTCTGCCTGATCCAGAGATCAAAATCAGGACTTCAGAGGTGAAAGGCTACATTCCATACACCCAAACCCTGCTTGATTTGGAAAATAAATTCAAATAAAATCATCATCTGTTAATAGAAGCAATCTCTAATGAAAATTAATGTGCTAAGAGGAAATGAGCTTCTTACAGCTCATTTAAATGCTACTACATACAAGAAAAAGCAAACGATGCACAAATGCAACAACTCACTTATTGCCGTGGCGACTTTATGGATGAGATCAGCACTGTGTCTGTGATCCTTCACATTGTAGTTGAAGTAGACGGTCCTCCCTCCGTCAGCACAGCGGCACATCTCAGCCATGAGACTCAATAACCTCTGGAGGAACAATGGCACTTGGTCAGCCTAAACCTTCTCACAAGCAGGACTCAAACTTACCATCAGGAGATCAAAGCTCTGGTCTTGGTTGCTCTCCAGCGCTCTCACCCCAAAATAAACCATCTTGGAGCACCACGACAAGTCAACTGAACCCAACACCATTTTTGTGTGGTTGGCTTTCAACATGAGCCTTCCAATCAGAGGATAGTTCAAATTAGGGTCAGATTGGACTCGATCTTCATTGCTGCAAACAAAAATGTTGCCATATCAGAATAGATCTAATCATCTTGTTCAACCCACATGATGTGCAATTGTGCTTGCCTTGAAAATGTTACATGCAAAAAGCAAAATTAATGTGTGGACTTACTCCCTCAACCAGCTGAGCATGTCTTCCTCCATGACAGTAACCCAGTACCGCAGGAGACACAAATGTCCATCCCAGAGAGCCCTCTTATCCTTATCGTCATCACTCTCCTCATGCATTAATTTGGAGAGCTCTCCAACATGTTCCTCCTCTGCAGGATCTGTGGGTTCCAGCCAGTCCGGATCAATGCTGGTGTCACCATCATTACAAAGCTTCTCCGCCTCCTCAGAGCAGTTAACAACTATGCCCGTAATGTGCAGTAGCATATCCGGAGGCCTCATCACTAAGCCTCGCTTCCCCTTTGGATGCATGAGGCTGTAGAAATGATCTCTAGCCTTCTGAGACCTTGGAGGATAATTCCTCAAAAGGCGCTGAAGGGCCACAAGAGACACTTCATTTAATGCTCGATTGCCACTCTCCTGAAATGTAGAGAAGTGAGATTATTAATTGTGGGGTGTTTGGGGG
>JYFJ02003087.1:0-46518 GCA_000934665.2 Catajapyx aquilonaris | reverse complement strand
CACTCGTGCCCTTTCACACACTTACGGTAATTTGGCGTAAAAACCTCGTGACGCTCTCGAATTTCACTGGTACCGACATGGAAAGGAGTAATTGCGGGTCAAAATAAAAAACCGTACCTGGCCGCGGCGGCCGCAAATATCGCCCCAGGAGAAAAATAAGCGCACCATCTCAAAGTGCAACTCTTTCGCATCCATATACTCCAGTTTCATGCCGATACCTCCATATTTGCGGCCGTGACAGCGAGAGGAAGAAGTGTCAAACTCACGGGCCGGCCCGCGAGTTTGACTCCCCGCAACAATGGATAGCGTAGCCTAGAGCGCGCTCTTAAGGTCCCAGGTTGGATCCCCACCCGGGGTTCCCACCTTTATCCGTGCAGAGTTGGGCCATCTCTGGCTTCATTTCGGGTGGCAATTTCCGACAGACTAAGCCACCCAGGGGAGTTCACAAAATGACCGTTAGAGACATTGCACTTGCACTTCGCATATCCCCTCCTACCTACCCTGGAGTAATTAATTAAGATCTTCTTATATGGCTCCAATTTCCGATGGTGGTAATCCACCCCCCTAAAGGATATGGTAAATCCCAATGGGGTAATGCAAAAAAACAACAACAACAACAACAACAGCAACATATTATGCATATTCTGTGACTACTGAACATGGACTTTTTTACAGGTGAACTAATTAGCTGCATGGAACCTGAGGAGGAGCTGCTAAACCTCTCCCAGTACAAGATAACCTTAGATATACTTTGCTTAACACTTCCGTCAGAGATTCAGGCAGCCCAACCGATACATCCAGACATGCGAACATCATTTTGTAGTGGATCTCCAACTCCATGTGATGGCAATCACATTAGAAATGACTCCCTGAGCAGTGTAGGAAGCTCTATGGAAGACGAGTAAGCCACTTTTAGAACAATACACTACATTTTAAAAGTGTTGTTTGAAAATAATGAAAATTTGTTCTTGTAGCTGTCCAGCTGAAACCACAAGAGACAACCTCCAGCACCTTCCTACCTATCAGCATCAAGCAGTAAACAATATTGTGGAGGAAGTCGAATGGATGCTGAAGGATGAGATAGCATCTTGCACTCTAGATAACTATCCCATATCAGAAGAGGTGTTGGAAATGGTTGGGTCTCACGTTGAGAGATCCATTGGTAGACCCAACTGTGTCTTGGACAAGGTTCCCTTGCACTTTGTGTTTGGGCCTGATCAAAGCTTGGATAAATTTGTGCAGGTAATGCATTGCTTTTTCAATTTTCGTAATGGAAAAGGTCCACAGAATGATGCATGCAAGATACCTGAGAAAAATGAAATACAAATATGCACAAATTATTTTAAATGTATTGCGTATTTTGAAATGCGCATGTGCTGCAAAGTGGAGCTGATTTTTTGAACATGTCTGACAGACTTTTATTAAAGACCTTTTCAGCATATGGGAAAGGCTGTGATATCTTCACGATACCTATAGTGAATAAATAAATCCGTCCATTTTGTTGACAGGAGTTTAACAACATGGCTGTTGATGGCTACCATCTATGTCAAGAAGGCCAGTTGTACTACCTAGTGGAAGCTAAGCAGGCAAAGGTTCCTACACAGATTGGGTCACTGGTTCCACCCCTAGGAATTAAGAGTAAAGACCTGGTCATCCCTCACCACCCACACTCTGATGACAGGGCTGAACTCTGGACACTGAGCCAAAGCATGGAGGCTAAGGAAGGTGGAGAAGACAAAGACAAATCCAAAGAAGCAGCAGGTCAAGGTGAGTAGGATTGTGAATGGGAAGGAATTTGTTGTTAGTGTGTAGTGTCTGAAAGACGGGCTCCAGTACTGTAAGAATCATGAACTTGACCATTATTTACTTTGCAAGCTGAAGCAAGCACTTGGCACCCACTGCAGAGGGACCGAATGTCACCAAAGAGAAAGGCAGGCTCATCACATGATGCAGGTGGAACGATGGAGAGGAAGCTGACTCCTAAGGCTGTGAGAGACAGGAATCGGGAAAAGAGAGAAGACAAGAAGGACTTCTCTCTGGATGAAAGTGAAACCGAGGAAACAGACCAAGATTTTCACGTAGAGAGGAGAAGAAGCAAGAGATATTCAGATGATTCAGGTTTGTAGTTGCAATATCTCAATGTGATTAAGGGAGAAATACAAGAAGTGTTCATATCTGTTACGGTACTCATTTTCAACTGTGACTTTGTTGTGCACATCTTATCTAATGAGTGTCGGCTTAATTACTGCAGCCATTCATCTTCTAAATGTATTCGAGTATTAATAAATATTAGAGTGGAAATATTACCGTGTACAGTACTGTCATCAGTCTCATCACAATAGTTATGTAGACTTGCAAGAAATTAAGACAATAATGTAGAGAAAATTTCAGGCTGGTGATATCTGGTCCTTATCTGGTTGAAGCAAAAGTAGTAGACCATAGGTTATTTTAAAAGATAATAATGAGGGAGCATATTGATTGTTTGAAGTTATGAAAGTCACATGGTTATTTTCAGGTGGGAGAAGAGCACGGGGTTCTTCCCTGAGAGAATCTGTAAGAAGTGAGAGCGTGTCAGTATTGGAAACATCCACCACTGATATTCAAGAATCAGTAGCATCTGAAGCTACTCTTCCTGCTGAAGAAAAAGAATCTGAAGCAGCTATTGCATCAGGGTAAGAATAATATGGTTACTCGTGCATCTGAGAGACAAGGCTGACCTGTTCTATCTCCAAAGTGACAATGCTTCAGCAGAGGAGGATGATGACACAGAGATTGCAAAAGAAGCAGAACCATTTGAAGCTGATTCGGAGCCCGAAGACAGTAAAGACTTGACTAATGCATCAGGACAGCAAGCAGAGCTTCATACAAGTGCAGGCACTCCTGCAACTGGGACTCCAGGGCTTCAGAGTTTGGGGGAAAGTGGCCCAAACACCGAAGATGGTGAGATTAATTTTATATAGTTACCATGAGCAGTTATTCTGTAATGAACTGCACTAAATGTCATTGCCAAGTATGGAAATGGCAGTGGTGCTTGCAGAGGTTTATTCAAAATATTTCTTCACTCCTGCCTCTCAAAGCTTTTGTTTTATCCAGATTTTCGATTCCTCAGACATAGGTCATGTTTAGATCAGATAATTGAGACTTTGCTGCATTTAAATGGCAGAGTTGGGAGTGTACTGTTTTGAAATCTCGGTTGAGTGTTGTTATTGTTGTACAGGTTATGAGGGTGACAGCAGCGACACAGGTGGTGATTATGACTGGCTAACTGACCTGGATACACAGTTGCCGAAGCTTCCAAATTTTTGGCTCATTTTGAGAGTTGGAAAGGACAAGGTCACAATCTACTTTCACTTCAGGTACGATTTTGTAGTGTGTAGTATAAGTGAATCATAGATGCCATTAATGGGTCTTACCACACAGGTGGCTGGATAGCAGGCAAGAGGAGATATCTCAGTGGCGTAATATTCATCGAAGTGTAATTAAAAGGGTGAAGAGTATTTGCAAACTTGTGAACCAAACAATGCTTCTTCAAGATTTGCATGACACTCGAATGTGTGACCAACTTCTTGAACCTGAATCCAGTGAGGACATTTGGAGGCAAGGAGACTCATCCAGTGTTCCACTCCCACTGTCTCGCATGAGATCTTTTGAAGGTGTGCTTTGTATGATATGTAATTACCTATGCACATCACATATAATTTCATGCATTTTGTTTGGCAGATACTTTGGACTTGGAGAGCAGAGGAAAATATTTGGAAGCTAACACCAAATTTATGCCTGGAGCATTTGCCTGTGATGTTGTGTGGGAAACCCATTTTGTCCTTCACCCACGTCTCAAGATGGGGCCTGGAAAGACAGGCCTGTCTCGTGGAGTCCAAGCATTGCGCACAATTCTCAACACATTTTCTGTCAACAACCGCAAGAACATGTTTGTGTACCAAGACAATGCCGGAAATGTCTTCTACTTAAGGTAAATTAAGAGTTGGGGTTGAGATGCTGGGAAAAACGCTAATCTTTGTGTATTACAGACTTCATGACAATGCTCAGAGCGGATTATCCAAGCAGAGTCTAGCTCCTATAAGATCAGAGGAAGATATTCTGCCCACTGCTGTCTCCAGGAGCTCCTCCATATCTTCCCTTCCACCTGGCAGGAAAACCAATGATGATGACGTATGTTACAAATTAATATTATTGAGCTATAAGACTTCATGTGTACTCTGACATGTAAATATCCTAAAGCGATGAAAAGCACCTTCAAGGAGACATGCAACTTGTATTGTCAAGGCATGACACAACACACCTTATCCACTTTGCATGCCGTGGACTTCGCTGAAATTATGGCCATAGTTTGGTTCCACATATGACTGGATTGCAACAGTAGTAATAACTTAATTAATTAATTAATTAATAATTTCAGGACCTGAGACCAAGACTTAATTCAGCTGGAGAGCGAGACAAAGAAAAGGATTCATCCCAGTTAGATTCCAGTTCATGTGCTTTGAGTCTGTCTCTGAACAAACTGAGAATGGAAGACACAATTGTGCTCAAAGTTCATGGAATAACTGAAGTTGGTTCAGAAGTTAAGGAGGACCTTGTACAGGTTCTTCAGAACAGGCTTGATGATGCTGTCTTGGAAGTACTGTCTGTGACTTTAGCCAGAAATCCTCGTTGCAAGCTGACTCCAGAAGATGTTCATTTTATTCAAAGGCCCCATAAGCTTCCTGAAGCAAGTGTGCAGGTTAGTTACTTTTATCACTAACTTATAAGGAAATTCGGTCTAACACTTTTTAATCCTATTTTTCAGTTCACTATTCAGGCCTCAGCCCTGCCACATTTGCAAGCCATAGTCTACTATTTACGGCAAAACTTGCTGCAATTTTTGTATGCCCCAAAATACATTGACAATAGGATAGAGAATCACTTCCAGGTGAGTTATTGTTTATCTACTAAAAGTGCCATTATATTTTCCATGCTTCTGATGACCTTGTCGAAATATGTAATTTCCATTTTTGTGAACAGGACTACTCTCAGATGGAGCCTACAAACAAGTGTGCAGAAGAAAATGACATTTACCTGTACAATCAGACACCTGCTTCTGGCAACAAAGGCATTGCTTGCATTGGCATTGCATGCATTGCTTTGGCTGTAGTTGATGGCCAAAACCATATGGTTCAGCAGCTTTCTTGTTCAAGGCCACAATCAGATGCATACAAAGATGGCCTGATGGACTTCTGCAGTCTTACCTCCACAACTCAGTACACTTCAGATCCTGCTGGAAAAAATCCAGGTCAGTTGCAATACATGCATCAAATAAATACTTCACAGTGCATAGATGCATTCTCCACTTGGAAGCTACATAGTACTGTACTCTATCGCTCAAAAAGATAGAGACGATTGGCATTTGATTCAAGTGCAAGTTGCACTTGAGTCAAATGCAAAATCGTCTCTATCTTCTTGGGCGATATAGTACAATAATAATCAATGCTGAAAATTATGAAGATGGTGTTTCAACCATGAGATCATTTTTTTAATGAAGCGTTTCTTACCTTCAGGGCCAATGGCACTAATAGAGTTTAGGATATGGAAGCAGGGGAAAGTGAGTGTTGAGTCCCTCACTCAAAAACTGGAAATGGGAGTCAGACATGCTCTTTACGACCTGTTCACTGAGTATCACCTCTTGACTGCACCATTGGCAGAAGGCCCTCCACTTGAGTCATTGTCTAGTCCTGAGAGCACAGCAGCTTCGAAGGGTAAGTTAACAATCTGGCTGACTCGCAGGAAGGGTGTAATCAATGGTATGGAGTTGCATACTGTCTCAATTTGCAGTTTCTTTTTCCCCAAATAGCAACAAGGGATGTTGACTTTTCTCCTGAGATGTGTAGGGAGTGTGCAACATTTTTATAGTGGTGCGCACTAGTTGTATTTTACCTGAAGTGATTGAAGTGTAATGTAGGTTTCCGTTTTAATTTTTCTACAATCATTTAGTTTGTCTTTTTCTATCCCTCTGCTACATCTTTATACGTTGTGAACAATGGACTTTTCTCAGTGTAGTTTGTTTTGTCTATTGTCTTGTCAAGGTGTTTAGTTACACAGTCCCAGGCAATATGCATGATATAAGGTATAATTTCAATGAAAGAGGGTAATAATAGACTGAGGGTTGGTAGGACTATTGTAAAAAGAAGAAAAAAATAAGGGGGTTGAAAAAGAAAGCAGCAAAGCAGAAGAAACGATTCGTTTCCCT
The DNA here is from genome assembly GCA_000934665.2 of Catajapyx aquilonaris. NCBI lineage: Eukaryota > Metazoa > Arthropoda > Diplura > Dicellurata > Japygidae > Catajapyx > Catajapyx aquilonaris. The sequence goes on along the minus strand of JYFJ02003087.1, from coordinate 40,277 downwards.
CTCCTGAAGCATCAACTGCCCCGGTGAGGGAACCGCGTGCATTCGTATTTGGTCGAGTGGAACGCAGGAGCAGTGCTCAAAGCTCATCTGCCATGTCCCCCCAGTCACCTTTGACGCCAGAGCTGGGGGGATTGGACATGAGAGCACGATCAGTCTCGTTCAGTGGTAACCGACCTTTTTTTGTTTGACTTTTTAATTGTGGGCTGACCCTTTATGTTGCTGCTTGATATTTTGTTTGTTTTATTTGTTAGTGCACTTTATTTCTCGCTTACTGACTCTGCATGAATGCACCTTATAATCTCTGCTTGGAGAGAGTGGTGCCAAGATAGTAATTTTTAGACTCTAGTTGATTTGTGATGATGCATAGTACTGTATCTGATTTAGTAATTATTACAGTTCATGTAGTTAAGTGGTGGAGTGTAGAGGAGCAACACTGTCTCCATTATCTTCTTCACATGTGCCTTTATCGTCATGATACCTGTCATGGTATATTCTCTTCACTCTGTTTCTACTCTGGTTGGATTGCACACCTAGCTACTCTTTAATTGCACCACTGCACTCTTATCTACTAACAGCACCGAAGAATATTAAGTTCTGCAAGAATCATCAGTTAGTGTGAACCATGAGAAGACTTTTTAAATAGAAAGGCTAGGCATGTCAAGAGAAGCAAATTATTTTTCTGGTTGCACTACTGAGAGTGAATTGAACAACAAATAGGCCATAGTACGATATGCCTATGTGTTTCAGCTTGAGCGTATGAGAACATTGTGAAGAGGAATGATTTGTAGAGAATCCGGTGACTCAGGCTACATTATTGTTTTACCATATTGAGAGGATATGATTGTCATGATATCAGAGGGTCTCAAAGGGCCACAGCCCATTAGCAGGCTCAAAATTCCTCCAAGTTCCTCAAAATTCCTCCAAGTGGGTCATGAACACTCAGATATGAAATTATTTGAGTTTTCTGTGAAATGACAATTTGCGTATGTGGATAAATGGCCCAAGTGGGGGAGTACCAAAAAGGTTTAAGAAGCACTTGCGTAGTTGGCTCAAGTCTCCTGTTCTCTACACAAGTGATTGTAATAACAACTGCAAAATTCTGTCTTTAGGAAGATGCACAGCACATGTCACTAATGTGTGGTGAGGGTGCTTTTGATTTTTGATTTTAATTTTCTCAAGTGTCATGGTAGGTGGTGGAAAGTTAACCCTATTTGTGTCAAGAGTTGTTTGACCTGAATAATCAATATTTGCAACTTTTTCAGTGAAGAAAAGCATTCATTTGGAAGGATCTGTACCAAAGGATAGAGCACCTTCGCCACTCACTCTGGTATACATTCATACTCTTGAAATGAGGTTGACAGCTTCATTCATGTATGGTTACTAATTGTCATATTCTTTTAGGCTGGAGGCTCTAACGCCAATATCAGTGTGTCCCCGAGGAGATCAAAGGACCTGACTGAGAGCGCGGTAGATTGGACACCTCCAAGGCCAACTCTCAGCAAATATGAGCAGGGCGATTTGGGATTTTTGCACTCTAACTACCACATGACAGCAAAGCAGTGGTTTGATTATGGGGTGGAACTGGGTGTCCCAGCTGTTAGGAAACACACGGTTGTCCTCACTGCTAGGTGAATAATAGGTCATTTTTATAGGCTTCAAACTGCTTCAGTCTATAAGTCAAAATCCTCCAACAAAATGAAATTTTCATTATTTGTACAGATGACTCAGTTTTGGGTTAAGATGACTTGAAGGATGTGGTACCAAACATTGCCAGAGAAAATTATACATCCTTGACCATACATTGCAATTTTTCACAGACACAGCATTCCCATAATGCTGAGGGAGTTGCAGCACATGGTTGAAACAATAGCTCCTGACAATACAGTTCGGGTCTTCAAGAAGATTGATAGGGAGTTGCGAGACATGTACGTGTCATGGCTGGTTGTTGGAGAAGGAAGTCAGGATGAGCCTTCTGAGCCTTCTTGGGACCAGGACACATACGTTCTAATCAGTCGAAATAACCTGCAATGGAAGTCATGCATCTCCGACTCCTGCTGGGTTGATCCAGAACTAGTATTTCCTGAAGGTAATGCTGAATTTTACCATTTTTACTCTTATTAGTGCACTAATTTCTTTTGAAGTTCTAGGCAGTACAGGTATCCCTTGTTTTATGACGGTACAATTTACAATGTTTTACATTGACTTTTTCACAATTACCTAAAAAAAGTCATACAACAGCAGATGAACTGCTTGCAGTGACATGTGTGACCATGTTATGAGATCATTGTAAAAGATTTAACTCTCAGAAGACCAATTTATAATTTAGGCATTACAAAATTTGTCTTCGACATGCAAAAAATGGAAATTTCTAGTAGCAAAGAACCATTTTGTGAGTATTATGCTTCATCCTCCTCAAGCTCCAAAAGGACACCAGCGATTTCCTCCTTACCTCCAAAGAGACGGTCTGGAGGTGTGCTTTGTGACACAAGGCAGCTCCATCACAACCTCGCCCTCACTTACAAGTTTCACTTCTGTTGGATCCACCGGCAAAGCAGTGCAAAAAGGTCGGGAAGTGGGCATGTCCACATTTGTGCCCCGCCAGCGCCTGCTGATTGCATTTGTTACGAACAGAGAGGTACGTGGTGGTGACTCTCCTAAACACGAGACAAACTTTAATTTTTTCGATTATCTTCTTGGCAGCTGGTGCTGTATGCATACAATTGGTCCAAAGATGGGGCAGAAACCCTGTGCAGACAGAGCAGTTCTCTGGGTAACTGGTTTAGTGCCAGAGCCCACCTTCTGACCAGCATCATTACTCAAAAAATGGGCCTGTTTCAAAACCAGGCCTTTACTCGGCGCAGTGCCAAGAAAAAGCAAGGTGACCATTATGGGCCTGCCACAGCCTCAGAGGTAAGATGTGATTAAGAAATAATGTTCATTTGTAGTAGAGCAGTCTGTTTCCAAAGCTGTTTTGATTACAAGAAATATTTCTGATTGCTGTTACCTACACAGAGTCACTACCAGCTTATTATTAAGTTAAATGGTTGGGGTTTTTAAAAGTAGCACTTTGGAGGTGTGTTGCAGAGGAAAAATTTCTTGTTGGAGTTAAAATGGAATTAACTTTTTCCTGCAGGATGTCAATCCATACATGGATACATCTGAAGTGGAGAACCTGGTTCGGTACCACTGCCCACAGAATAGGGACCAAGGAGCTCTTTCAGTGGGACCTCGCCGTGTGCCAGAAAGTCAAAGCCCCATATTGTTCACTGAAGTGTACAGGGATGGGCGCCCATCAAAACCAATGCACCAGTCGCCGTATGTATCACAAGCAGACCCAGTTGGAAGACATGGATTGCAAATGATTGAGCTACGTAACAAGGAAGCGAGAAATAAAGGTTTGCAATATTTCCCTTAATGCTATACTGCTCAACACCGTCAATCTTTTATTTGTTTGTTTAATGCAGAGACACAAAAGATGTTGCGGCTGATGTGGCAGTGGAGAGGAACAGCTTCCCAAATTCCCGTGTCTGAAGAGCTTCTTCAGCTTTTTAGGCAGTTGGCAAGACCCATACACTACTGCCTCACACCTCTTCTGTTCCTTCCAAAGTGAGCATTACTATGTTTATCTACACTACCATGAGAGATTCTGGATGCTTGACCACTCATATACAACAACTTAAAATGTAGCAGTGAACAGGATTATGATTTTCTCGTTTAAAGAATCCAAGTCGTCTGTTGCAATGCATGGAGGAAGGTTCAGGACTCCTTGCAGTCGTGGTAGAGTTCAAACAGAATGATTATTGTTGATCGGTAATAGGGAAGATATTTTAGAGTTGATGGCACAGGACATTGTTGTGGAGCTCCACATTTTTAAAATGCTGACAAATAAGAGGAAGTTTTGAGGACACATGTTGAGCTTTAGGTATGAAGATTTGAAATTTTTGAGAACTTCAAGGGCTGCAGAAGTTAGATGGACTATGCAGGAATTTCAATCTTGATTTTTGTAGCAATGGTAGGTGAAAATCAGAAGATAAGGGAATGGCACATGTTCTTTAAAAACAATATCAGTTGTTGTTGTCATTGTTGTCATTAACGTCATCATCATCCTTTATTTTTAGGTGGCGATGGCAGACTGCAGCTACTCGTGACCATGCATTAGGAACCTTGCCAGCTTCTGAACAAGATGGAAAGAAATTAGATGTAAACATTTATCTTATTTGAAGCTGAGAGATCCAGTCATATGTTGTGCAACAGTGCAAGTACTGAATTTGTTTTATTTCTACACGTCCAGCGCAACAGGCATGGATCAGGCAACTCTGTGAAGAGTGGAGAGGGAGCTAAAGCTAAAGGCAATAAAAGCACACCTCAAACATCACCAAAGCTGCGAAGAGCCCATGATGACATGTGGCATCCCCAACTGTGCATGAGCTTTATTCAGGAATACATTCAGTACCTTCAGACACTTGGATTCCTGCCTATACAGATGAAAGCATCTGGAAACAAAAGGAAGTAAGCAACTCATCTTTGCGACATCCATGTATTATTTTCAAGGGTAGACGAACTTGCAGCAAGGGAGTGTTAACCATGTAGCCCTGTGATGACAATGACAAGGTGAGTAATAGTGAACAAAGGCAGTGATCACAGGAAATGAAATCTGTGACAGTATTTGTGAGTTTGCATTTCATGTCCTACTGACTGACTCGAATAACTGTGCACAGATGAAGCTTACAAAGGGTATTGTTCTCTTCTGAACTAGTACAAAGCGAGTGTGGAAGAAGGAAGAAGAGAAGCAGCAGAGACCAGCAGGGAGAGGTCAGCTTACTACATGGACTAAGCCATTGAAGGAGGACAGCGTGTTTTATCTGCAGAAGTCCTTCTTGGGAGGGGGCATATTAGTTTTTGAGATTGGGCTTTGTGAGCCCTTTTTCTACTCAAAGCTATATGCTCTGGAGGGCCAGAGGCTTCAGGTTCCTACTTCCAGGGCCAACAATTCTCAGGTAAGGGTAACTAAGTTGGCTGAATTAACTCTGGAAACCGATTGCAATAATGCCCTTCTTTGGAAGTGGACAAGTTAGAGCAGTGTTTCTGCATCTACCTTTTCCCTCCCATGAATGATGAATGATACACATTACTCATCTTTGTTATTAATGCTGTTATTACTTCTCTTCCAGTTTATCCTTGGATTTTTGGATGAAACTGACAGAATCAAAATTTTGATGCATCTTCACTCATTCACATATGACTACCACTTACGCAACATACATTCATACGTGTCGGGAAGGCAGTTTATTTTCAGGCAGGGCTATCACCTCACTAGCTTTTTAGACGATTTCATAAAATACTATCCCAAAGGACCAAACTTTGCCAGGAACACAGTGTACACAGGTAACCCTGCTGTTTCTAATCACATTTTGCCTCATTTTTGCAGTTCTGTTAATTCTATTTTTCATATTATATAGATGTAGTCTCCTTGGAAAACACGCCAGTTCCTGCTGAACAACTGTATGATTATTTACTAAACCATGAGAAGTTGTACAAAATGAAAGCGATGAGGATGGTGCCTGCAGTTCAAGAAGATGATGCAAACGCTGTGAGTTTCATGCTGTGAGACATGCGGAGAACATCTTCTCATCCTTTTGTTCAATGTCTATTTAGGAAACAGAATACGTTCTTATCCAACTCAACACTCGTCAAGTGACGTACAGGGACACAAATGAAATGAAGCAATCAGATGACTTCGACGTGACTTTGATATTAGCTCATGATGACAAGTTTCCAGAAGCTTCGAGTGATACGAACAACCTCAGGCTTAAATTCTACATAATCCTCACCAGCAGAAGGTAGGTGCAATTTTTTTGAAACCTCGGAATGCTCTGTTGCTCTTGTTGAATGTGTTTCATTCATTGTTTTGACAGCATTTTTATGCAAAACAGTAAACACAGTGAATGTGCTTGCACATTTAAATTATCTAGATTTCAGTTTTACTTTTCATATTGGAAGTGGTGATTGCTGCAGCAACTGTAGACCAGCATGCTCTTTTGGTAGCATGAACAGAATCACACTCTTACACTGATGCCAATTAATGTAACTTTAAATGTCTGAAGTGCATCATGACAGTTTGACGGCTAATTTTATGAAGCAAATTAAAGAGGAAGTCTCCTGTTTGGTCAAATTATGAAGTGTTGAGTACGTGTACTGCAGTCACAAATTTTGTCATGATTGGCTCCAGACGTTAGTGTGGTAATTAAGTCTTTTTTTCAAAGTAAACTGCATAGAACTTGCAGAACTTTGTTTACTATTCAACATTTCCAACAGGAGAATGTGTTCACCTTCGCAGACTTGACTCCCTGTTAGCCTTAATAACATCATTGAGAGTAGGAAAGGGTTTGGAATTCTTCATTCATCAGAACAGTTTATTGTTGTTTGGCATCCATTTTTTATTTATAATTAGAGGCTAGATTTGGATGTGCTAAGTAGATTGATAGAAGTGTCGCTTTATATTTGCGCCTTAACGGACATGTTATGCTGGTTAGAAACTTATGTTTTTTGCAAACTTACTTGTTTTAAATAAAGATAGGACATAGCAGTTAAATTATATATATTAATATAATTTTCAACATACGCTCGCAATATCTGGAAACATGTCTACATTTGTGCCTCCATCAGCCAAGTTTTGCAGTAGCTTTGCTTGTGGAAGACTGCTTAATCCTGCACGGCCAGGAGGTCTTGGAGTTCTGTCTCTAAATTGCAATGCAAAAACATAAGAAGTCAGCTTATTTTCCTTTGTAGAAAGTCAGTGCAAAGCAAAATCACCATCAACAAGATGTTTTCCACCTTACCTCCCTTGTAATGCAATCGCTAATTTTGACATCTTAAGTCTAGTCTCAAATTATAATTATGGCAGGCATTCCAGTCGCAGATAAAAGACCCTCCGTGCAGCCTCATGTGCCTGTCTATATAAAAAAAGCCAAACATACAAATCTCATCTTCACACGTCTGAGTATTAATTCAACCTCCTACCATTGTCTTCTCCTTGGGCTGTTGGTTATCCTCTCTTGCTTTTTTTTGCACCCTTTTGTCCCAACAATCCTGCATATGTTGTATCACCCACGGCCTGCTGAGTAAAACTCGGTGTCCAAATTATCACAAAATATTTGATTGGAGCTACTCTGCTCCTCCTGCAGAGATCTGTACCCAAAGCTAGTGGTGGAAAAGCGGTCTGGGAAATTCCGCACTGTTTCCACAGCCACCCCTTCCTGCCCCTTGGCCCCACGCATAGCTCCCTCTTCCCAGTGGTCACCTCCTCTCTCTCCCCTCGGACCTTCCCTGGTCCCAACAACAAGCTCTTCCCCTTCTCCCGAGACTACCTCAGGGGCAACAATGACCAGCGAGAATGGATGCGATGCCCCCCAGCAGACCCCACCTGCAATGCTGCCCAATCAAGGTGGTGCCAGAAACGTCAGATACTCCATTGGAATCAGGTACACAGAGGTTACCACTCCTTCAACTGGAAAAAAACATATATGTTGAATCGACTTTATTTTTACAAAATGGGGGGGGAAATGAGAGAACCCTGTGTCCGAATCCAGTCTGACCTTGAAAGACCCACAAACCCAGAACATCTTCACTCGAGCTGTACTTGTGGTTATGCTGCTGCACTGATGCTTGCTCTTTACCACTTGTTTTCCTATTGCTTGCATATCATGCTTCTTTTCATGCTTGAATTCTTTTGCTTGCCACTTTTGTAGAAGGAAGGAATGGAATGCTTTTAGTCAAGCTTTTCTTGATACATTTCAACATTTTTGTGGCATCTCCACAGGAATTTAAGTTAAATCAGGTAGTGGTAGAGATGAGCTTCATTTTGAAACCAGCATATTACTTTGTGTGCAAGTATACACTTTGTTAGTAGCATATTAACCTTACTAGTTCATTTCAGTAACTGAAGTTAAAGTTTACATGTACTTCACAATATTATGCCGTCATTGCATCAATGTCAACCTGGGCCATGCCCTGAGGTTATTGTCTCCAGATATAAGAGACTTCAAGGGGCTGGCTATCTATGCCTGCATAAGCCAAGGCCTGCGGAAATCCCATAACTGAGGTTTCCTATATCCAAATACACTGGCCACATATGGAAGTATGCAGCGACTGACCTTACAAGTTGGGTATAACCCAGGGTTGCTTATAGCTGAGGCTCTTATATCTGGAGTCAGCTGTATTTCATTCATATCCTACGTTTTCAATGCAGTAACATGTTAACTTAATGTACTGCCTCTGCACATCGTGTGTCACGAGTACAGCTGGTTGTCTTCTGTTCCACTGCACAACACTGCAGCACTTTTAATGTTAGATCTGAGTTACTAACATGGATTTTGCTGTGCTACTACACAGTGTGTAACAGAATTCAGCTTACGTTTGCACTGGTGCCAATTTGTCTGCTCCTTAGTCATCTGTACCTTCTGGGTAAGAGAAGGGAACTTTCCCTTACCATTCAGTCAGGGAGCTAACATAGAAATTTAGCCTATATGAGATTTACACTAAGCTGAATTTTGCTGCAGTACACATGGCAATGCACCCCCTCAATTATTACAATGTACTCAATAATCATGCAGTGTAATTAATTCACCACATGTATACTATTGTGGAAAGAGTATTTATGCGGCATGATTACTTAACATGGGTAACATTTAAGTCGGCTGATTTTGAATTATGGGTGTAAGCATCTCTGCATAGCAGTGGCAAATGCGGAAAGGGGATTGAGGTATGGCATCTGTACAGTACATTCCCATTAGTGCATATTAGTAATGAAAAATATGATTGAACATTGTTCACTAATGTATGTATTACAGGCAAGAAGTAGTGAACTATATGGGCTACTACTCAAGCCATGAACAAATGATGCAGCAAGTTATGAGTGAGCAGGCGGAGGCAGTTCGTGGTGACATACGAGAAATTGTAGCACAAGCCATGGTTCACTGCCAGAGAGACTTGCTCTGGAAGAGATTGCTACATGGGAACCGAGACAATGAAGAACGAAGCAGGCGAAGAGATGATTCAGGAAACAAAGATGTCGTGAGTAGCAGTGTCATTGTTTCTCCCAGGATTGCCAAGTACCTTTTGTATTATGGTTTGGCAATGTGATTCACATTGATACGTTTACGACTGGATGATCCATCAGAGGATTTGATGCTTCCATAATGTCACACAAGAGGGAGAAGCACCCTAGGCACAGAGTAGCTTCTGAAAACCGCAATCTTTGAAATCTGCATAATATAAAGCTAAGATGGACCCTAAATGCTACTTTTTCCTTTATAATTTTCCACAGAGTTGCGTGAGTTATGCCGAATTTACACAGCTTCTCAACCTGGTTCCATCTGAGTCTCTGGCTCAAGTTGACCCAAGACTGCAGCCCCTTCTGTCAAAGCCTTTGGCTTGGTACCAGTCACTTGCCAAGCTGTTAGCATCACACTATGCCGATTCTCACAGACACTTCCAGACACCCGATGGCAGCAGGCAGCACCTGGTGGTTTTTGGAAGCAAGAGCACTGAGACGTTTGCCATGTTGACCATAGACATGGCCAAGAGCAAAGCAGTTAGTTTTATTATCCTTCTTTCTATTAGTAGGCATTGTTTTAGTATTTGATATTTTGGTAATGTGTAAATCCGTGATGTTTGATGGGTTTTAGGGTATGTGGTTCCCTACGTTATTAATTTTTTCTTGTTCCTTTAGGACCTGAGAGCAGTTTATAAAGAGATTTTGAAAGATGGAGGTGATTTCAGTGAGAGCTACGGCAATCGTCTGAATGAGATCATCAACCTGGTGGAAATGTTTGTGAACACTTGTTGTTACCATCTCTGGTCAGGACTTTTGACCTAAGACATGAAATTTTTATTACTCAGACAATGAGTAACTTTGAGAGGTTTATAATTAGGATCACCAATGCTTGATAACTCGAGTTAAATGCTTTTATTTGTGATTGTAAGCTGCTGTGATGTACAGTGTTTATCGTTTAGTTTCTTTTCAGATTTTATTTTGGTTTATTTTGTTGTTGTTGTTGTTACTGTATTTGGGGGGTTAGGAAAAGTACTCCATACATCATGCTCACATCATTTAGTTCCTTTTACAATGAAAATCCTGCGGGTTTTTGAAAACCATTCCCAACATGCATTTTTGTATGAACACTTGAATGGGGATTATAATGCATAAATATATGAGAACAAGGCATAGAAATGTATTTCGTTGTTGGTTTTTTTTTTCTTCTTCCTTGGAATGATCACATGTTTATTAGACCTTGTACAGTGACCATGAGATTCCAGTGGAGATTTTAACAGAAGCAAAAGAAAGAAAGAAGCAGAGTCTGGAAGCTGCATCATGGAGTCTCTCTCTTTCACAACTTCAATATCATTACAAAAGTCAGTCACATTGATATTCACTTTTAAGGAGTTTTGTGTCGGGGGGAAAGGTTCCAGTCACTCACGCACTTGCACCCAGTCATGAGATCACTGTTCCAGGGATATGTGCAGGAGAGAAGTTCAGTCAGTTTGTGTTGGTTTCACTTTAACTGTAAATGCATTACGGCTTTTCCACTATTTGGCGCTTCAGCTGCATGAGATTCGTGTTGTTATATCTCACCACATCTATCTTATCGGCAGGTGCATTCTTCTTTGTCTGAGTATGCCAGACCAGGAGCTGAAAAAGAAAATATTTGGACTTGCTCAAATACATATGTATGAGATATTTATTAGTGATAATTGAGATCAGTTAAATGTGATTTACCTTGGTACAATTGTCAGCTTTTAACTGAATATCAGCCTGTTTAATTTGGAGACTCTTCAAAAACCCGTCTTCTTCATAACCTGGTGTAAACGGCATTGTTGCATTTGGACGCTGAAAAATTAAGGCGCATTATTGCAGTGTGTTTGATACGTCATTTTAAATATCCTAGTAACATAAGTTAATTGTGATGGAAGGTGGCCTATACTGAAAAGGACACTACATGTCACTGTCTGGTGTTCCACTTCTACTGACTTAACTGAATATAATGCCACACAGCTGGGGTTATATTTTAAGTGATCATTTTGTGATTCTCCTTACCATCATATTATGTACTGCAGGGCAATCAAGTCAACAAGTAATGCCTACAGTATTTTCCTGCAGTTTAAAAATGGGTGGGAGACAGCGTAATAGTTACATCTAGGCTGTTTTAAGCAGTACAAGCTATACGTCGTGTGCTGAAAGTACCATGCTCCATCAAGCACATGTGACTGGATTGTTACAGGATTTTGGTGACATAAGTTCTCCTGATAACATATGATATTCATTTTCAAATCATAGCCAACAGAGTCATAGACATTCTTAAACGTCATATGAAACTGACCTCCTGAATTTGGCTAGGCCATTGCCTCAGATAAGTTTTCATTGCATCTTGCCTGTGTCACAACAGGATGATTCACTAACCCCTAAAGCACACACAAAAAAAATACATGGGACAACTTGCGCACTGAGGCACATGAAGTGAAGGCCACCACAGAAAGATTTTGGAATACCAGGGTGAATGGCACAAGGAAAGATGCAGCAAGGAGTGAGAGACAATTTAACAATTACAGTTTCAAGCTCATGTATGGTATACTACTGTTTCTGATGTACAAAAATTTGCTTATTGCATGTTTTTACATACATGGTGAATGTCAAAGAGCCAGCTAAAAACTCGTTGCTTCCAGGAGCTAGCCTTCAAAATTCAATAGGAATATTCACTATTATGCCGCAAGTGGCCATAAAACTTTAATTTGTACAAGTATGCCAATCATCTCCATGTCAAAACTTTCTCATGGGTCATGACCATCCATGAACGTGATCCTTATTTTTTAATTCCATTATTTTTTCAATAAAGCTGAATCCCTCTGTTTCTGGCACAAGCCTCAAGGCTCAAGCACATGCAAGATGAAGGCTACTTTTCTGCACCTCTTCCATAATTATCATTAAGGGTCAGTTCAGTAATTATGCAGACGGTGCTTTATTTCACGTTTTTAGAAAGAGAAGCAGCTGTTGCGAAAACATATCGCGTTTCCAATGATGTCACACTCCAACCTTGACCTCCTTGTGACCCTAACCAGCATGACGTCCTCTATGAATTGTCTCTAATAGGCCATAAGTTCATGTAACGCAGACATACAAACCTCCAATAGCAGTTTAACGCTGACTGCAAATCCAGCCATGTCCACTGGATACTTCCTTCCTGCTTGCCAACCATCGTAGAACCCAACCAACCGGCCATTCCTCACTATCGGAGAGCTCAGGCCATACAAAGTGAGTAAACCAACAGGCCACATAGACACCTTCTCAGTCCACCGCATCTGAAGAATGATCATCAAATCATTACAAGATTCAGCACTTGACAATGATACTGCATGGGCATAATAATTGGGACAAGTGAAGTGTGTATACGTAGAGGACAGCCATGGGGAATATTCCAAAGTGATATGCCATATAGTTAACCCACTTCATATGGCGAGGATGGCTCCTGATGCACACGAATGACAAAATGGGACTAGTGTTTTGACAAGTCCGGGGACATGCATCAGCCGTCCCCAGTGTTCAGATCAATTCCGATCGAGTGTGTTAAAGCGCAGCTGTAAATATTATTGCTTGGTGTTGAACTGGAGAGAATTATTCGGCCAAGTCCAACACTGACAATGGATTGCAGTGGATTCCCCCGTTCATAAATCACCGTGATGTAATCAGCGTTACAGAGGACTTCCATTATTGAGATGAGCAAAACAAATTGACCTTAATTGAAGCACTTCGTATCGCATTCAATGCCAGTGAAAAGCTGCGTCCATCGCGGAATTGCAATGAATCGTTGCATACGGAAAAAATTAGCATAAAATATTCTGCACCAATATTTAACGCTCCATTCTTAAAAATTCAACTCCATATCGAAAAAAATGGACAATTTAATCCCGCATATCCATGTTCATTATGCGCCCAATCACGTAATGAAGCATGGAGGGCCGGACCAACTGTACTTTTGACACCTGCCACGTAATTTTGGGCGCTTGTCATAACTTCGGGGAACGAGCAAGTGACGTGCTTTTTAGTGCCCTGGTACGCTTGGTTCGTATATTTCTCTACGACAATATCTTCTTTGTAGCAAGTTGCAATTGCACTTTTTTTTCCACGTGCCAAATGTTTTGAATGTGAGGCAATAAGTGTGATTCGGAATGTTTATTCAGAAGGACACAAATGTGCCTTTTTCCGATTCAAGGTTGTACAGTAAGGCGCTATTTAGCATATACAATATGTTTTCTCAAAAGTAGTGCAAATTTAGCACCTTCGACAATGCAGTCTAACGTCAAATTGTTATCGACGCAATCTTCACACTTAGAATGCCAGCAGACATCACACGCCAGAAAGAGCAGACTTGTTATTAAACTGTAACACTTCTAACGTCAGAAGCGAATCTTGTTGTGGAATTTAAATTATAAAACTCTAACTGTGCCAATATTTGCTAACCCAAACGGACACCTCATTGGAATATATTGTGATGACTAAAAGTTACGTGCAACCTTTGTACTGCAGAATAATTGTTAGAATTGTTAGACATGGTGGCCTCACCTCCTCGAAGATCCGGATGTCGTATGTGTTGTCGTCGTCGCAAAAGTAGAGAACCCCTTCTTTGGCATTTTTTCTGATCCACTGGAGGCCCTTGAGGCGATTGGACACCCCTCGTGGCTTTGAACCCTTCTTCTTCACATACGCTTCAGGCATCGGAGCTGCAGTAATAACATTATCAATAAACCTTTATTTGTCTGCAAATTACGTTCTTGGTTCGAAACCGACCTAGAAGATGCTGGTAAGGAAATCCAGTCCTCTCCAATAGCTCGGCCACCATGGGCGACCTTTTGGAGGCGTCCTCCACCACCAGCCAGTAAACATTGGGCACGTGCATCAGGGTCTGGGCTAATCTGGTCAAGTCCGCCATTTGTTCGGCTCGTCGGTATGTTGGTGTCACGATGTAAATGGTCGGCAGGTTAGGTGACGGTGACACGCGCCATGGACTGTGCAAAGAGGAGAGAGAAGATTGATCTAATAAGAATGCGAGACCACACACACACTCGACGTGACAGCTGCATTTCACAACGTCCTGTCCGTGTATCCGGTACTTTCCTGGCGTTAACATGTGCACACCTCAGGTGTCTGGCATGTCAAGAATGACAGGAGAATGTATGGCATCATTATATTCACTTTTTTATGTAGCCTATGGCGATGGTCAGTACGTCCCGAATGTAATGTATGTATGTAGGCACCGTGCATTTCAGAGTTCAGCTCACATACGTTCGTATGTCGCTGAAAAGTTTTGCAGACTCCATCACGTTTGACGTAGAACCATACCATTGGAAAACCCCATTAAATTGGCTTTCCAAGGGTGTGTGTAACTCACTGTCACCCTTGAAGGTGGGGTAAAAGGATCGAGGAAAAATGATCGTCCGTGAGATTTTTACTAATAACGCAGGAGTAAGCTACTGATATAAGTTCCCAAAGACATGCTTGGTTCTCATGTGAACGAAAGGAATATCCTGTTGGGTAGACAACCCCTTACGGACGATCTGTTGCCTACCCAGCAGGATATTCCCCTATCCCCTACGCACTGCTCTGTAATGAGACCTCCAAGTCAAATTGATGTTACAGAGTCATCCTTACGCATCCTTACCTTTAGTTCTCGGAATAGGTCAATGAATCGCCATAACCATCTCTGTATTTAAAAAAAAAATCTCTGATATTGTTGGCCGGGCACTGTGCTGATGCGTTATTCTTTAATGCTGCATTAATGCTTTATGATTCGGGAGGTATTTTGACATAGCCACTTTCATCAGTATGGGGGTTATGAATGTTGGAAGTCCATATCGGTCTGGTTCGATCAATATGTTGCCAGCAAGAAAACTTGCTGCAAGATATGTGCAACAGCTTGTATTTCTTATATGTATACTCTACATTCATTTATAATGTCTGAGTTGCAGTGGTAATTGCCATGTACTGTACAATAAACATAATTATGTAAAGAGGCGAAACAGTGCGTGATGTTAAGCCTATATATTGTCCACGATTTTGTCCCTCAACGTTGTACAGTATATACATTTGCGTGGCTGAAACTCTGCGCGTGTCTGCTTTCAAGAGTGTTCGTAAATTTCCGGCTGGAAACAGTGACAAACTCACAGAGACAGGTTTTGCACATGCCTTAAATAGGAAAACAAATTAATGTCTCTCGCAAACGTCCCTCGATGCCCGTATGGTAAGCAGGATATACAGGCGAGTATGCCGGTGCTGAACTCATCAGACCAAAATTGCATCGAAATTGCATTGCACGGAAGTGGCTCCCAGAAGTTCGTGTCTAAAATAATTACGCCAATCAGAGGCCCTGCAGCTCCTGACCTCCTTAGATCAGCCACTTTTATCGTCTAAAAGTAGAGCAGCGCTATCAATATGCAAGCAGCCAACGATCATGTCATCCGATTAAATGGCAACACATTGTTGACACTATGAATATGTGACCTTTCTGTTGTAGCGTGATAATGCCAACGCTAAGGTCACTGGACGAGACCTTTTCGTATATATGTGTTTGCACTTCACACTGTTGCATTGGTACGAATAAAGCAGGTACCTGGAAGGAGGAGGATCCGGACAGACAACCGGTGACTTCTTATGCTCGTTATCCCTGAGTAGCGTGGTGGTACCGTCTCCGGAAGAAGTAGCGTTTCTGGCAGTGGTGGCAAAGAGCTCCTCGAGTCGTCTCCTGGACACCAGCACCATCTCCTCTTCCTCTGGGTCATCTTCTCCTCCTCCTTTGCTCCTGCTGTTCGGATGTTGGGTGGGGCAGGGCGGCCCCTGGGCACCGCCGCAGTTGGCCCTCTCCCAGGCCGCCGACGCCCCGGGGCCGCCCTTGCACACCACCTGGACCCTGACAGGCCCGGGGGAGAGCAGCAGGAAGTAGCCGCACCCAAGGGCGCCCAAGCACAGGAGTGGCCACGACCACATCCGCCTCCAGAGCACCACCATCTTGTGCATCATGCCATCCACACTCACCTCTCTGAAAACGGAATCAGACCCATCAATTACACTAGAGTTAATTGCCCATCATCCGCATAGAACCCACATATAGCCAATTATAGGAGGTCAACCTGGAAGCGTCATCAGTCATTAATATGAGGCCAACAAATTTGCATTAATTTCTTTCGCTTCTGCGTAAAATGTGCTGCATCATACCATGCAAGGAGTTAACCCAAAATCATTATGACACACCCTGTACAACTTGAATGACATGCCCCAGCTCAGCCTACGTACTAATATTATTACAGCCTACAAATAATATTGACACTAAAATTGGTGTAACGAGTTTTCTGCTCTCACCGCGTCATTAACACGTTAGTTTGTGGCTCGTAGCTAAGTGCATCGATACCCATCAATTTGTGCTTTAGACCCAGGTATGTCGAGAGGGTTTGCCACAGAGAGATGTCCCTTGCTGCAGTTTCCTCCTCCTGGACACGTGCGAGCTCTCATGCAAATTATACTAAGCTATTCAGAGAGTAATTAAAAGTTGAGAGAAGCAGCACAGCAAGAGAAACGATTAAATTGCGTCCGCGGTCTCCTCTGAAATGGAGCTTGAGTCAGCTGTATAACATCTATATTGCATCAGTGCTCAGCAGGCGTAAACACAAGCCCTATTATTACTTCGACAATGTCGAACCAAATTAATGTCCTTTGTGAAGTCTGATTTTGTGGGCGGGTGTACCATGCAATGATTGAATGGCCTGGAGGATTGCTTATACCCAAATGAAGCAGTGTGATGGAAGAGAAAATAGACGGATTCAAGTCTGCGGGAACGGATCCTCTTATTGGCTGAAAATTTTGCAATTTGCAAGCATATACACTTGCTGTCTACTATTTTCTTTGCGAAATGTGACAGCACTGTAGAAATATATTATTGCGCATATGTATAACTGCATGTTTCGAAATTCCAGTAAAATGAACAAATGCAGTAGGTGGAAATATTTTTGCAGGATTTGGCAAATTGGTGGTGACATGAGCGAAAATCAGCTGTCGATTCTGATAGTGTTACAGGTCGCTTTGGCTGTCATCGCTTGAGCCGCCTGTTCTAATCAGTAGGATGTGCCTTCTGTTGGATGCTGACTTTTAGAAGTGCAGAATCGATTAGGTCGTTTTGAAGACAAAAATTCTCGTCGGCATGTTTAGCAAGATAGGTTATCTGTAAAGGCACGTATTGGTGCAAATGGGAGGTGAAAGCAAGAATTTCAAACCAGGCATACTGAGTTGCAGGAGTCAACATTATGGGAATGTCCAATAGAAATATATAAATTCGTGGGATACAAGCAAGCATAAAAAATAATTTGACTTTCATACAGGGTCAGTACCGCCTTTGCTCTTGTGTAGTAACTGATATACGAGATCCAATATTTTCGTAATTCTATTTTCAAAATATGCAATATCAGTGACCTTACGTCTTGGTCTAGGATTTCAAAAGCAACCTGCCTTAATACTGTATATTTTGAACAACAACATGTAGATATCAACCGACATTTCCACCCACCATATTCTTGTATGCAGTGTACTGCATCCCCGCATATTGTATGCAGAGCGTATATTGTGTTACCTTTTATGCTGGTGTTGTAACGACTATGACAGTTTTGTATTTCTGTTTTGTTGCTGATGCTGAGTGGTTGATGATCATGTTATGGTCTATTGAATGGACTGTGGTTTTTCCAGGCTTTTCTTTCCAAAGACACAAGCCTGTGACAATATTGTTTTTTTTAACCTGTAAAAAACTACGTGACAAACGGGATATTTTATCATAGAGTTTCACCACTCATTGTACGTGTGTTGTGCAAGGAATGAATTATTATCACATAAACATGCCTCGACCTATAATTCGCGGAAAATATGTATAGGCCTACCGTATGTTGCCATTGGCCTTGTCAGCGATTAATAACTTTAATTATGAATCGACTTTTTCTTGTTGGTACTTGTACTGTGGGAAGTTTAATTGCACCACAGGTTATGTTTACGTACATATTTCGCAACCACGACTAATTTTGTCCGCCCCAATGCGGCTCATAATAGTGGTAACTGCATGTGGCTTTAGCATAACATTGACAGCATAACCGCAGTTGACTAAATGTCAGTTTCAATAAATGTTCATTGGCGATATTATATGCATCATTTTATGAAGGATCATGACATCCGTTTTAGCTGGCTGTAGGTGTCACATTGACTAAAGGTCAAAGTTATTTTTATGCAAATTCTCCCCGACCTTTCGCTTTTGTTGCTCAATGCGTTGGGCAGCATAGTGCGACATGCTTTGTCTCACGCCACTTTAGTTTATACCAATACTTCAATACAACCACCAGACAATTTAATGATCCGTTGCATAACGTTGTCCCGCTGTTGTTCTTATTGATTGTTGCTATGCTGCCCGAAAGATGATTTTATCACAACTTAGTCATAATATGATAAATTATGTACAATGAGAATAAGGTTCATCACTGCCACGTTTATTATGCCAAATACGTATTGTGCAATAAATCTCATCTGCGCGTGTGAGTCATTGTGATTTCAATGACTATACAGCGGTACACATTTTCCGTTACCGGTTCTTTGACGACAACACTGTTGAGGAAGTTTCACACTCGAAAACATCCTTTTCCTGATATATTTCTTTGTCGTAGATATACTCGTATACTGTATACGCTGTCGTGTAATGTAGAGCACTTTAAGAATACTGGTACAGTAATGTCTGTGGTACAGTAAATATCTGTGCTACAGTATATATAGTACTGAGCCAAAATAATTACATAACTTAGTCCACTCTAAAGAGTCCAACAGTTCAGTAATATTTAATCGTCTGTCATGGGAAATGCAGGAAGCAACTTTACAGAGAGAATGTCAGACAAGATTACTGGGAAAAACTCTTACAGAATATTTGATAAAAGCGAGAGGCCCGATCTTTGCACTGGAATAAATTGATGCATGAATTGAATTAACAATTGATGAAAAGTTCCTTTCAGTGAATACATGTTAGTTGCTATGCCAGAGAATCTCAGTGCTGAAAATGACGCGTGTTCATAGAAGTAATGACCTTTATTATATATACCATCTGTTGTGGCATGAATAGTTGTAATATTCATAAAACCAACCAGGTGTTTTTTTTTCCATTCGGACCTGGCATGTTCACAAAAGAGTTCTACCACAATATAAAAAATCTACTCAAATTGTGAAGCGAGGTCTACATATAGCCTGCTTGAAAACTAAGGACTGCTGTACAGCCTCTCTCCGCGTAGTTGGTTCAATAACGACATCCTAATGTCACTGTAAGCGTTATTTTTATGCTAAATGTGATCTCTTCATCCCTTCCAGGAGAGGCCCCGCTGAAATGAGTTGTGCTCAACCCTCGTCTGGAGGTCGCATTTCATATTCTTGGAGGAACACATTTTTTACGAGAATGGCGCAATATTACGCGGGCCCATCATAAAAGCCTTATGGCGAAATGACGTTCAGGATTTCTCTTTACTGTGATATTATGCACCTGCTCGGATCATACATATGCTTCGTTGACAAAGACTGTAATGACGTCATGTTCGGTACTCTGCAATACAATGTTAATAGTTTCGCGCACTAGTTTGGTTTCGAAATATGAATACCATACATACTGAAATTAAGAAATACCATACACAATATAACGATTAACATATGAGTGATCCATCTGCAGCATATATTCCGTCATGTCAGTTATGACCATCTGTCATACACTGTATGCAATCTGCATCGAGCAATAACGCAATAATGCCAGCTCCATTTTGAAATTATATCCAGTCCCCAACAGCAGATAACAAACACTGCGCCCGGGATTAAATCACGTGGAAATGGACCAGCCGTTGATAGCCTGCATCCCAAAGCAGGATGCGACTCTCTCCAAATGATTACATGTCGCAAACTAGAAGACTTGTCACAGCCGCAGGACATCTCCATAGATTTGTACCAGCCAAAAAATTTTTGCACGCATGTCCTTCACTCGTCGATTTAACGCCCAACATATAGCAATCAATTTTCGCGGAACAGAGTTGAACAAAATCCCAGATGTTATCCGGCTGCTTCAATTCGTTTGCAAAAAGTGTCGCGATTTTTTTTTGTCAAGTCCCAACAGGGATTCGCAGTAATGTGAGACAAACGAGGGAGAGAATCGATTGTGTGCTCATTGACCTCATCAGACGCGGTGGGGCCGAAAATGGAGGGTGGAAGGGGGGTATAGGAAAGGAGGACCAGAGGGTGGGTCTCGATAATTATTTCGGCAAAATTGGGCTCCAGCATGTGGCATTTTGCATGGTGAACGGCGCGTTGCAAAATGTCACGGAGAAAAAATATCAGCCCCATTATGCCATACAGGGTGAGGCAACATACGCTGCCTGCACAATTTTCCGCTCAGTTTCTACTGTTATTTTAAAATTCGTGTACTGTTACGCTTGAAATCAGTACAACTTATATGGAAACTTGTAACAAACCAATTCCTTCCTACATATAGTGCTATTTTGCATGTGATGAGTAATGTGAAATACAAAACCTTGCATATACATTTTGCAGCCTGCAATTTTTTTTTGCAGTATATGATACACCTCTCTGTATCATGCTGCCTTGATGTTCAGCAGAGAGGGTTTCGGATTTCGCACTTATCGTGTTTCTTTTTTTCCTTGTCCGATACACTGCAACTAGAGTGAGTGCTTTGCTGCAAACCAAGGCTCTGCAAAAGCGCACGCAAAGCTTACTTGGATGACTATAAATAGGAACACTTGCTGCCTGCATCGGTTAACCCCTTACACTATAGCTGGAGCGAATAGCCCGCCTAAAACGCTTCATCAACTCCAAGGTTCTAAAGTGTTCTCTTCCCTTTTCCAAGAGTGGTTTTAAAGTGTTCAGCATAATGCACCAAATTATTCGCAATCCATGCGTATGTCACGTTCATGCCACATTACCAATAATTAGCAGGCTCATTATCCAAAAATGCCTTATACAAAATAAATGCTCGAATGTGTCAAAATGACAATCAGCTTACCTAATACTGCGAATCATCTGCGTTGCCTCTCACAATCAATCAATCAATGGACACAAGGTCAGTACTTGACCATACAGAAGTTGAACGCTTCGCTTCACACCCCTGAGTATTAATAATCTCTACCAACTTGAAAAAGTCAGTACATGCCCTCAAGTATATTGAAACCAATTCGATATTCATAATCGCCAGCTGTTGCACTTGGTTGCGACTGTATCTAACCGTCAAAAGTACAGATATCAACTCTTTTGAATATTTCTTAACACTTGTCTGTATTATAATGCAGCCTACTTGCTGTATACAGAGTGACCATTTTCAACATTTCATGGACTTTACTATTGTGCCCATTTCGTCCGTTTATCCAATGGCAATGAAATCTTCTCGCGTTTCGTGCAGGATTTGGGGGTGAACGCTATGGATATACGTTCGTTTTTCCGTGTATAGCACACTGTATCTATAGGCGTATCTTTTTGCAGACTTGAAAAGGATTGATGGCTGCTACTGGCGGGATAGGCACCGTTCGCATAAATGTGCCATTCTGATGTGAAACGAATCCTCGATCTCTCGTGGGGGGAAGCGGAAAACTCGTTCGCTCTCTAAATCTTCCCCTTTTTTTCTTTAGTTTCTACCAGAATAATCTTGGGCGCCAGGAATCAATAGGCCCGCCCCATCTCAGAAAACAAGGTTTCAAATAAATCGAAACTTGCTTCCAATTGAGTTACAGGCGGAACAACCAAAATGAAACCTGGCTCCAAAGACTTGGTCCGTGTCCTGTTTAACTTCCCTGATGTTCAACCTCCATGGATTACTGGCTTCGAAACAAACGGACGTCATTGAAACACTGTACTGAAACCGAGATTGCCTTGGCCCTCAGAACTTTGTAAAAAAAAAAAAAATGATTGACTGCACGCTTCGGTTTGGAGGCACGAGACACGGTTGATATATCGACTATCAAATCCGCGTGTAACTCGACTAACAACGAAGCACGACACAACGCTGATTCCCATGTATCCTCTAAGGAACTTAATTAAGTCGACTTTTTATCAACATCAACTTTACTGATGCCACCCAACCAGCCATGTCCTGTATTATAAACGCAGTGATTTGGCTCCATTATTCATGCGGTGCAATATTAATGACCCGTTTTATTGTCGCATAATTACAATCGGCCTCCCGCCTACTATTATATGCGTGTTTCACATACTAACACTGTCATTTATTTTGCTACAAAAATGAAGCCACATCGGGCTTGAAATCCAGTTGTCAATCAGCATTGTAATATGTATAGATCATAATATATTAAAATACAGTGGAGCAAGACTTGAGAAGTTGGCTGCTTCCTTCCGAAATATAGCGGCACGACATGACGAAGGCGTTTTAATATGTTCAAATTCCGTCGTTATTGGCAATTCCTTACCACTTGCTGAATATTCGTGTCTTTTATCACAGGTGGCTGGTTACAACTCGGGTCACGCGATCTCTCGACTCGATTAGGCTACCAGAAGTAGGTCCCCTTCCGTACGTATGTCGCTGGATATAAGAAGTCGGACGCGGCGTCTGAGATGAATGAGGCTCGAGATGAATGGCCTTTGTGCCAGCTATATCTTCAGAGGTCCTTTATATATATAAAAAAAAACCTTCCATTTCCTTCCATATAACATCGTCCCAATAACCCGTCGGACTAGTGGATCGATCGCCCTTCGGAAATACACAAGTCCGTCCTATACCATTTTTGCACTTGGATTGACCTTTTTCATCAGGGAGATTCCGGAGGTCATCCCCCCACACAGACGGCTGTAGATAAGAGTTGCCCTCGCATTTCGCCTCCGTTTTATGACAATGGTTCCGTCGTTACGTGCGACAAAAGCGAGCTTTTGATTGCTCCGAATAATATCATTGTTGCTGCAGAAAACCCCTCCGGAGCTCGCTTCTGGCGGTGTCGTGACTGCAAAACGGACATCAATTACCGCATCTGAGTGATAAATAGGTTACCTATAATTGCCCCCCACCCGGCAACAATAATTATTGTCTGGAGGCACGCAAATTCTGGAACTCGTCGTCTCGTAGGGCTATTACTGTTGTGCTGGGGAAAACCCTTTTTCCCTTTATGACTGCACATATATAGGCTTGTATAGAGGCCATCATCGATCGGTAGTCATTCTACACACTTGGCCTATTCACTATTGTAAATCCTCCATTTTCCATTATATCCTGCCGAGTCCGAGAGAGATGAAAACAATGTTAATCAATTTTCAGTTTTATGCCAGGTTATATGGCTGGAGTATTGCAGAGGGCCAAAGTAATCTGCAGCCCTCATTATTCAGATCCGAAACTTTGGGGGGCTCAAAGAGTAATAAAAAGCTTTTGAATCACGGCGTTGATTTATAAATATCTTCGGTAATTACCGAAAGTTCATAATTGCAATTCATCATTTTTTGGATGCGGTTGCACCTAATCAGCCCCCCCTTTTCATCTAGCTATTTTTGCACCTGTAATTGAATTATTTTTTAAAAAAAGGCCATTCAGCCGATTTCCAATCCAGCCAGTACAGGATATGTGAGATCAGTTTATCCGCATATGCTTAATCAAGCCGAACAACACCCATTAAAACTCCCCGGAGAGCCGGAAAAAAAATTCCTATAATCACGCTATTAATACTCCTGCTTCACAACATGCTGCTACGATTATCGCTGAAAATGTTGTCCCAGGTATAAATATATGTGCCCTATCTGCGCGCACTTTACATAATTAGCTCCAAATCCGCTTCCAACATTACGTAACCGATATTGAAACCCGTTATCAAAATAACATGCAAATGCACAGCCGTTCCCAGAGAAATCTGTCATCCGTCAGTCCTTGTCTGTATGTACAAAAAAAACATACATATTCTTCAAGGCCCTGAGTGCTGCCGACCCTGTTTCTCTCTCCAGGAAATGTGAGAGATAAAACCAACACACTTCCGTCCGTCTGTGTGTCTCTACAGTATATACCGGGNGGGGGGGGGGGGGGCACTACCCCAAAAAACTGAATCACAACTCTTTCTTCGGGAGCCCCACATTTCCCAGGAGTTTTCCTCCCCTGAAAAAAGGTTCGTAATGAAAAGAAATTTTAGGTTGTTTCCTTTGCTATGTGCCTCTCTTTTTTTTCTCTATCTTCTGAAGGCGGTCTGCTGCACCCCCTAAAGGCTTTTCTGCTCCGGAGATGGAGGATATTCCTTTTGGGAGCCTCCAGGCACCCCCCATTCCATTCAAAGTATATACGCTAGGTTACAGGGATTTCCCATTTCTGCCCAGGAGATTGCACCAGAGGCCTCTTTTCGCCAAACCGCTTTTCCCCCAGTACTAACTTTGCACACAATGTAGGAATGCCAAGTGCCCAGGTTGGGATCAAGCCTAGTTTTCTTCTGCAGACCTCTGGAGGATCTGCGAATTTTCAATTATTGCCATGCCCGATCTGGCTTGGCACCATATGCTTCTCCGGAAGTAAATATTTATGGAAAGTTTGTGCTGTACCGTCGCCAGGAAAACCGCCAATTTGCAATAATAGGACAGTTCTACTAACAGATCAGATTTTTGCAAGTTATTAATTATTATACAAATTATTACAACAATCAGTGCACTATTTTTAAAGTATGCAGATTTTCCTGTAGGTTCCAAATGTTGTAATAAAAAACATGTCGCTGATTTATCCCAGCGGAACTGCACATGACTGCTCCTTTTGCAGATTAATACCTCCCCCCTTTTGACCCGCTTGCCCATGCCATTCGGCGAGATAAGTGAATCAGAGCCGGGGCGGTG
Source organism: Catajapyx aquilonaris (assembly GCA_000934665.2). Lineage (NCBI taxonomy): Eukaryota > Metazoa > Arthropoda > Diplura > Dicellurata > Japygidae > Catajapyx > Catajapyx aquilonaris. Next base: position 15,367 of record JYFJ02003087.1, on the reverse strand, counting down.
TTTATATGCAAATTTCTAGGCGGCAGGGGTATGGGTGGTGGTCTGATAAATTTCCAACTGCCGGCATCAGATAAAATCTGGTTTCACTGCACGTTTGGGATTGCGGGTGAGAGGTTCATGACCACAGCAATTCCAACACAGCAAAGTCGCAAAAGTCATTATATTGACGGAAAAGTTTGTTGCGTATTTGTTCTTTGATGCGAACTTCAAAGCTTTAGGCATGTTATGTACTCTCTTCTTTTTTGATATGTAAAGCCTGGTGTATGTGAATGGGGGGAGCCTTGGGATGAATGGAGCGTTTCATCCCACAGTCGGTGGCTATAGAGGAACGGTCAGCGATTCCACTATTCATTACACATTTATAGGCCTCGGTAGGTCTTGTCAGGCGACCCACCTGTTGGCCCCTGCGAAACTACATTTTCAGGAAAACTTTCAACGCGATTTTAACACTCGTCGAAATGTGAAGTTGTGGCCGCACCGTGTAATAATGGCCCCATACCCCCCCCCCCCCCAAAAAAAAAAAAGAAGCAGTGGTGCGACTCGAAAAATCCTCCAGCTGAAATATTAGGACAGTTTAAATCCCTTCCTGGTCAGCACTATTTTACGTAATCTGTGGGTTGGTCCCAAAACTAAAATCGACGCCGCCTATGCAGCTGGAATCAGTCCAAGAAAATAGAGTCGCAGTGCATTATAAAAAAAAGGGTCGCGGAATTGTACCGCAGTATACTTCAAAGTACGGTTGATTATCGGTACAGGGTACGGTGAATGACAGCCCAATTGCAGGTCCCATGTCACTTTGACATGGTTGAAAAATAAATGGTCGAGGATGTTATGTAGGAGCAAGTAGCATAAAAGCCCGCTGCTATCTTATTGGACGCCCCACGCAACGTCTTCCGGTTGAGGAGAAGAAGTAGGAGGCAAAAATAAGCGGAATCACGTCGACCGTGTCCGTGTTTCGTGCTCTATTATTGCCTCGGGGGCTGTAAAACGTCTAATTCCAAACACACGAGGGTATCGGAAGGGGAAATTGAAGATACGGCTTTTTTGCTGCAATTGCAGATACAGTTTTTTTTTGTATGGTAGTGTTTTTTTGTGTGTATGATATGGTATTGCTATTTTTGCTGCTCATGTGTTTCTTACCGTTGGGTGTGGTGACCATTCCTCCAGCTGACCACTCCAGAAGCCTGACCGCTCTGGATATCTTAAAGGACCCCATACCACTTTAGGACGTCCTATACAACGCCTGTCCTCTCAGTTGTCGTCGTCCTCCAGAAGATTTGAGACCTCCGACTGCAACTGTCCACGGACTCGACTGCCCACTGCTGCCTCATACACATACTGCATCCCCGGTACCCCCTCTTCCGCCCCCCCTCGAGACCGCCCCCCTCAATGCTTATAGTCGCAAACCCCCCCACTAAGTTTACTGTCCGAAGCGCAGGCGTCGATCGATGTCCTCGCCGGATTCTATGGCTCCTCCTTCTATGTCTCGATGGGATATATGATGAAGGGTAATTACGCCTTCTGGGAAATGGACCACCCTCTTACTAGACCCGTTTTTTTTTCAACTGAATAATATATGGGGTCAAATGTTCCCCCATAGTCGCCATCATCTTCCGCGACCTTTTTTTTTTTGAAATCCCCGCGCTTTGAATCAGGCGGTGGAAAAAAAACTCCGGTTGCTAATTTACAACCGGCATTATTCGCATTTGCATACTAATTTATAGTGCGGAAAATTGCCAATTTATATTCAATTCCTTGATGGCGACCGGTCGAAGCATGTCGAGCATTACAAAATCTCATTTTCGAAACTGCTGGGAAGATGGTTACGCTTTTCTTCTTTTCTTTATGCGAAATGATTAATGAATCCGCATTCATTGATTTTACAACGATTCATGCCGGCCACCCCCCCCCCTCCCCCCTCTTTTTTTCACGTAAAGTTTTGAGTTTTCGGGCGGTCCACCGAAAAATGCGAATTGTGCGCCATCTGGCAACGTCGTCCGCAGTTTCAGGACGTGTGCTGCCATCTGCCGGATCTAATTTGAAGCTTTGGAGATTTCAAAGATGGCGGCGGCCACGTTGAAGTTGGGCTGTCTGCTGCTGGTCTATTTTGCGGTTACTTTTGCGTTGCTGGCGCTCATTTACAACGTGCAGCCTACTCCATACTTGGATGAGATTTTCCACATTCCGCAGGCACAGAAGTACTGCCAGGGAATCTTCAATGAGGCAAGTATTTGCGAAAAAACCAGAAAAAAATGAGAACAAATTTTGCTGTACTGTACATTACATTACAATTACTGTACAATGAATATTCAGCTTGTAATAGACAAAACTGGGTACTTTTCAGTGGGAAGAAAAAATCACGACGCTTCCCGGACTGTACCTTGTGTCCGTGGGAATTCTGGTTCCGTCTTCACGTCTGCTGGGCAAAGACACTTGTGATGTGTTTGGCCTGCGGTGTGTGAATCTGCTGGCCCATGTGGGACTTGTGTTTGTCCTGTGGAGCATCACCTGCAAGCTTCATGAGATGCGGAAGGGACTGTCCGAGTGGAAGCTGCTGGTGTCGGCGCTCAATATGTCGACCCTGCCCGTCCTTTATTTTTTCACTTTCCTGTATTATACGGATGTGCTGTCCACGTTCCTGGTGCTGCTCATGTATCTCCTGTATCTGGAGAAAGAGCACTTTTGGGGAGCTGGGATAGGTATGCCTTCTTTTTTGTGGCTTTATTATTATGTAGCGGTGTCAACACACAGTTATTTCAGGTTTGGTGTCGGTGGTCACTCGGCAGACCAATATTGCGTGGGTGTTCCTCGTAGCCGCATTGAGTGCCATGGAAGCTGTGAAGGAGTTCATGGTGGAACGGAACAAGCGTTTGAAGCAGAAGAATTCCAAGCATGTTGAGGTAACAATTGCCTTTTTGTAAGCCATTAATTTAGTGGGATGAGGAATTGCATCACGTCCAGTAACAGCCAACCAGATAAGATTGCTGATTGTGTTTTTATTCCAGGACACCAGCCTGTGGTCAGTGCTCCACCTTCCTTTGGGCCAGCTGATGCAGCTCCAGGTGATTGTGAGCCGACGCTGCTTTTGCTACCTTCTGATCGGTTTGACATTCGCGGTTTTTGTCCTGGCTAACCGTGGTGTGGCAGTTGGGGATCGCAGTGCTCATGAGGTCACACTGCACTCCCCACAGGCTCTCTATTTCATAGCCTTTTCCTGCTTCTTTGCACTTCCTTTTGCTCTACCTGAACTCAAGTCTATTTTGGCCGACATGGCCCGACGTTACAGGGTCACGTCCACTGCTCTATTAGCTTTTTTGCTGGCAGTGCACCACAACACACTTGCTCATCCATACCTACTTGCAGACAATAGGCATTACACATTTTACATATGGAGGCGTGTGTTTCAAAGATTTCCAGTTGCAAAGTACATTCTTTGTCCAGCGTATGTTGCAGGTTTGTTCATAATGTATCGCTTCCTGAGACGCAAAGGCATGAGTTTTATGATCCTTTATGTTCTCTGTACTGCCCTCTGCCTGGTGCCGCAGAAGTTGTTGGAATTCCGGTACTTCATAGTTCCATATCTGCTCTTCCGGGCACAACTCCAGCCTGATTCATGGCTCAAGCTTGGGGCAGAGTTTGTTCTCAACCTGGTCGTAAATGCAGCCACTGTCTACCTGTTTGTAGAGAGGCCATTTTATTGGCCTCACTCGACTGACACCCAAAGGTTTCTGTGGTAGAAATCAGGATTTTTGGGAGATCTCAGCTCACCCGATTTGGGAAGTTAGAAAATAATGGTCTGACCCATGCATTTTGAGGTTAGCATGTTTTCAAACATAGCATAATAGAAATTCCTGGAAATAATATAGTAATTTTATCACTGCTGGGCCAACTTGTCAAAGTGCCATCTAAATCTATCTGCGACAGAAATCAAGTAAGCACCAACACCTGCTTTCTAGTCACTGGTTTTATTGTTATTATCTAGTTTCAAGTAATTTTTTCCTGGTGCTCATCCAAGACTGGTGTGTGCAAACACAATCCAGAATACACATACTTTAACCAGTGAAGTGAGGAGAATAATATTAAATCACCAGCCAACTAAATAATATAATCAAACTGAATAAATGAGTCGTGGCGTTTCAAACATGGCTATCTTCAAAATGAGAATTTTGAAATGTCCACCCCATCTGCTGGCTAGAGTGGAACTACATTAGTTCCTGAAGCAGCAGTATCAAAAAATGACCATCTTCACATAATTCTGCTGCGGCGAAAATCGTCGTAATTTCAGAAGGTAGCTAGCTATCTTCGGGAGCATGGTAGGATCAAAAGTGACTACTGAAAAGTTGAGCCAGTTGAAGATAGCCATTTTTGAAACGCCACGACTCAAATGTAGAATTTGGTACAGCAACACTAGCTGGCAACACTAGTTGGAAAATTGCCTGCTTGATGCTGGCAAGTTGGCCTAGCAAGTCCAATCAGAAAGCTCTTGAAATATTCATAGATTCAGTCACCCAGGGACCAGATAGAAATATTAATTTCTAAGTGCATGAAATCCATCCAACAGATTTTCTTGCTACCTTCTTGACAATTCAATCGTGAAAGTAAGGATTAGTTGTATAGCACAAAAGAGAGTTCAACAGTTCATTGCTTAATGCTACTTAAACGAGTGATAAATAGACCACGAAAAACATTGCTTTCACAGTTCCAGTTTTGATTGACAGAAGCTCCATCACGGTTTTTAGTAGGTTGCTTACATGTCACTGAGGGACTGTCCAAAAAGATGCGCAGGAGGTATCTTCCCCTCTGCTTGCTTCAATTCTGCCTACTCAAGTGATACCTCAATCAGGGGCATCTCGGGATGTCAATACCACTTTTGGCCATGCACAACTCGAAACGCAGCCTGTAGCGAGGAGCTTAGGTCTGTTGTGACTATCAATAGCAAAATTCTGACTTTCCCCATAATTATCTGATGGGAGGCGTAGTTAAAAAATCACAAATGCTGTGCAGTACAGGTGCATGCACGCTTCATGATAAATCAATTATTTTCGTCCAAGTTGAAGGCTGTTGCGTGTGTATAAAAAAAAAGTGATGTGTTTGCAACTCTCCAGCATTTCTAACCAGATTGCATGACATAATGATGTTGGGTTTTCAAAAGTTAATTGAAAATTCAGAATGTAGCCCTTTGAATGTCAAGACTCTCCCCATTCTCTCTCGTTCATCAAATCAGTACCATCCATGGAGGTGTGTTCCAAAGCTTGCAAGAATTGGCCACAGTGAAAGAGAAAGAAGCCAATTCTCGAATCCACTTTGTCTGTTGACCTCCCTCGCACTAAAATGGCTTGAATTGGATTCAAATCTCACGTTTTAATAAGCTTGGGAACACATCGAATGGAAAATTAGTAACACTATCTTAGCAAAGAAATTTTTTAGATTAGGCATGAAGTACTTGACTAATAACGTTCCAGCCATTCGTGATAGATTTATAAATGGTGAATAGACTGATTGCCAGGGTGCAGTACGATCCTGTATAGGAACAAGAATTTCCTCTGGGTTAGATCACCTGACCCCATAACATGATCTAGAGAGCATTAGTTGAATGCTAATCAAAAGTTCACTACACTGACTTCGAATCATCTGCAACACGCACATAAGTAGAACAACGCAGCACAATGTCTGCTCACAGCAATTTACTGAAGAGACAGTTAAGCCAAAAAGGTTTGCTCACTTTCCAATGTACGTAGAAGAAAAAAGAAAATGCAATACTTGTTATGACATGTCATCCATTCATTGCACCTTTCCATGTACATAGAGGAGCTAATAAAAATATTTTTGTAAAACTGCCTTATTTTTATGATCACTACTCTCATACATAACCAAGGCATGAACATTTTAAGCTTTCTTTATTACTGTTATAACATTTATGTATGCAGGACAAGGTTTATTAGGGACCAACTACTGCATATATTTCTTTGTGTGTATTCTCTTTCCTAATTTATGAAATATGTTTATGTACACAGTATTGTAATATTTTATCAATGTCAATGCTAACACTAGTGAAAATTCATAAAACCAGCCCTGCATACAGTGTGAACATGAAACAGATTCTCAGTGAATATCACCAGCTAAATGGCAGCCCCAAAGAAATTTGCAGACACAGGAATCTGCGAGAAAATGCTCTTTGGCAAAGGACCTGTCTTCTGCGGCTGCTTTTCTGGAATGATTTGTGCTGCCCTCTGCCAAACGTCAAGCTTTCCTATGTCTCCCCTTAGCCTTAGCAAACAAACCAGATGGTCTTGAGTCATGTCTGGATATTTCTTCAGGAGGCTGTGAAGTTCTAGAGTCAGAAACTCAGGATCATCCACAGCTAGGACTTCAGCCACAGCTTCTATGGGTGCAAAAGGACAATCCCCACCACCTTCCGCTCCACCTCCAATGGCCACTCTGCCTATCCTATCATTGAACCTCTTGAAAAACTGCCTGAGCTGCTCAGCTTCCTGTGCTATCTTCCTGGAAGCTTCCGATCGTTCATCTTGCGACTTGAAGGTAACCTTCTTTTGCAGCACTGCCGTTATGTATTTCTTGGCCAGAAGGTTCTGAGCCTCGCTGATAACATGCTCTAAATTTCGAAGCCTGAGATGACCATAGTCCTGGAAGTAATCCTCCAGGGTTACGCAAATGGTGTCCATAGGAGCACGACTAGTAAGCCAGGGACGTGTCACTAGGCTCTGAAAATGTGGTTCTAAGTCCAGGAAAGCCTCCTCCAGGAGATATCCGCCAACTTCATTTCTCAGGTTCTGGAAGGAAAGTTAAAAGAAAATATAAATTGGTGACCAACTGTCTTTAGAAAATCAATGTTACGCCTATGAACTCACCTGAAATGTGCTCATTAGCAACTCATATTTTTTTCCGACATCATTATCATGATGTCCAGGCTTCCAGTATCGCTGCTTGATCTGCTGGGCCAACTCCATGAAGTGAATGCAGTTGTTGGCTATTGCAATCATGTAATGGGTGAAATAGGGCACCTGGCTGCGGTCCTCAAAATGCCTGCGCTTAAATTCAGACACCCCCACCCTGTAAAGATGTCCATATTGAGCAATGGCATCCATCCCTGACAGGAGTGCTCGGAGGGAAACGTCCTGTCCAATACGCCTGGCAGCCTGCAGATTCTGATCCACCATTTGGAAGACTATGATCGGGGTGCCTGTGTGGAAGAAGCCCTGGGGATCTCTCTCCGGAGGGGAACCAGCCCACCAGTCCTGTTCTTCCTGAGCAAGGGTCTTTTTCATCCATTCTGAGTAGTTCTTCTCCACATTCTGGAAGCAAAGGTCGAAGCAATTCTTACAATATTAATGACAAGAAACAAGAATTTTGGCAGCACAAAAACTGGAGATAGACAAAAAAAAATCCTTAGAAATTTTTCTCTCCTGCAGTTTCCTAATTTTCCTTCAAAATACAATATCAGAAAGAAACGATCATATCTAGACCCACAAAATGGAAGGAATCTCAATGTTAATGGGCACAAATATTCTTCTTCTCTCACACTCCATCTTTGTTTCAGTACACTTACGGAAAGATATATTGTGACGAGCTCCTCAATCTGCGTATTATCCAGCAGTGGCTCTAAATGGGATGAATCAAAGTCCAACTCGGGCGACTGCAGTAATTCCAGTCCTGGATATGTGTTCATCACCCATGACAACATGGTCACATATTCGCTGCCATGAAGGCCCTGTCGAATCACCTTCTTCAACTGAAACAGCAGTGTTTCACATTCATGCTGCTTATAATGCTAAACGCAAAGTGTTAATCAAGTGAAAAAACTAACATGTTGTCCCAAGCAGTCATGATACATCTGCAGGTAGACCTTCTCTATGTACCATCCAGGTGGGAAGCAGACTGAGCACTTAAATTTGACGGTAAGCAGATCTTTGAGTATCCTCTGCCTTGTGAGTTCCAGGTGCTTAACCAGCCACAGCTTATCCTCTTCCCTCGACTTCAGCTTGTTGCCCAGAGCTATTCGGTTCTCCACGTCTTTCAACATCACCTTCAGGGCCTTGTCCTTCCACAACTTGGGTCTTGCTGGAGCCAAGAAGCCAGTTTGCTTGTGCTGCTGCATGGCAACTCTGTCTGCTCTCTCCTCCCGCTCAACAACACGCAAGACACTCACTACTAAAGTGGGATTAAGCAGCACCAGGTCTAGTGTGCCAGACAACTTCTCCCAAAGGAGTGAAGCCAGCATTTCAGACAGCTGGTCCACTTCCACAAAGTAAGCCTTCAGCATGTTCTGGTCCAGGCTGCTGGGGAGGTGATAGAGCTCAAACAGCATATCGTTACGAGATGTTTCCAGTTCGGTGAGGTACTGGTGAGCATGAAGTAAGTCTCCCTTCTGAATCCACTCCTTGGTCTTTTGAACATTCTCGCGAAGATTGAAGATGTGCTTCAGATTCTCCATGGCTGTCGCATACTGTGAGTACCGAGCATTCTCCTCCCGCACTTCCTTCAGCTTGCTGCATAATGACGGAAGTTCCTTCAAGGACTCATCCACCTCTTGCAAACTATAAGGAAACACCATTAGTTGCTTTGGTGGGTTCATACTAGACTGAACTGCATACTTTTTGTTAATAGCCCTGACATCTTCCAAGGCGACCTCCAGTTGATTAAGCCCACTTCGGACCCCATCCAGCTGGCTCTGCATGGCCGTCTTCAGCATAGCTTCAACCGAAGCCTTCTTGCGACTCACCTGCTTCTTGTACTGCTCCACCTGAAACCACACATCAAGATGAGCCGCGTTCAATCAAAAGACGCTGCAATAAGGCAACCCACCTTTTCCAGCTGATCCGGTCTCTGAAGCATGTTAGCAACATGTTTGGCAGCCGTCGCCTTCGCCTCACACTCCAAACGTTCCAGGTCCATTATGCTGTACAGCTGAACATGTAATGATTATCATAAATGTAATGATTGCCATGAATGTCATGTAATGATTGTCATGAATGTAATGATTACGGAGATTGCCATGAATGTCATGAATATCATGTAATGAATGAATGTAATCAACGTCATCTTTACCCACACAAGTGTCTTTGCACATTATTAAATCACATATTTAACATGCCAGGTTTAAGTGTATTATTTTCAAATGTTTAATGCATATGGCAAATGTCAGCTTACCTGCTAAGTGGCCAAAAATGTCAAATAAATAATTTTCACGCCCAATTAATGTCCGCCATGTTCAGTTTTCAACGATACACCAATAATGCAATCGATAGGAATCAAAATTAATTAAATAATAACAGTTAGTAATTACAGCTGGTTTTATAACCAATATTGAAAAACTTAAGAGAAAATAAAATAAGTAAGTTGTAAACCAATTTGTTTTATTGTAAGTGGTTCGTATTCAGCAGGTCATATTTCGATATCATCACCCGGCAAAGGCGACCTCGTGGGTTGTTGCAAGTTGGCTTAATTATTCAGTAATTAGCACTTGTTGGCAGGTAAATTGCGCGGCATGTACTGTCCAATGTATTTGTTACCCTGAGTAGATATTCATCTTCCAGTAATTTAAAAGGCTAGGGAGAAAAACATGTTAACCTCCCACTGGCGGTTAACATGTTTTCTTTCAATAATTAATTCATTATTTTTCCTCCTAGGATATGGAATCGAGCAAGAAGAGGTCATCAGAAGATGGAGGCCGTGGGAAGGGAAAGGCCAAGGCGCAGAGGGTGTCTGTTGGCGTCACGTTGGGCCACTTGAATCCGCATCTTCTGTCTGACGCTACGAAGGAGACGGTGAGGTCGGCATGGCAGCAGCAGACTCATGAGACTGCACCGGATGTGAGGGTCCTGAACGAGCCGTTCACATGCTGCGTGCTGGATGAGTTTATTCAGGAGTTGGACTTTGTGGAGTCCCTGACCGAAGAGCTTCAACAGTTGGGAATGGAGGAGAAGAACAACGATCTCTACACTTTCCACCAGTCAGGCGATTTAGGCAAGGTGGAGTCGCCATGTGTACAGGGCCTCCGGAAGTTACTGTACAGCGACTTCAGAGGGTGGGTACAGGACGTGACCGGGATTCGGTTGGATGACAAGGTTGACATGGCTTGCTCCATCTACAACTACGGAGGTAATCATTAAACTCAGCCATACTGAGCTAAGTTACTGTTGTTAAAAAAAAGCAATGAGAAATGTCTTTCCTAAGTACAGTCTAAGTAAAGTGCTTGAATTCTTTCAGATGTGCTTCTTTGCCATGATGATGAGCTTGAAGGGAGACGAATTGCTTTCATTTTGTACCTTACGACACCCAGTTGGGCTAAAGATGATGGAGGAACACTGGACTTATTCAACAGAGATGGTAAGATGTGGCATTAATTTTGAGTGAAAAATTATTTAAAATCATTGGTTCAACTTAAGCTGTGTAGGTCTTGGAGCATGTTCTGCTTTTCCATCTAATTTGTAAATTTTGCACTTTCCAGAGAATGGCCAACCAAAGGATGTGGCTGAATCTATTCTGCCTGGATGGAACAGATTTGCATTTTTTGAAGTAACGCCAATCTCATTTCATCAGGTGACTTGAAAGCTTACTGGATGATATCCGTGGAATGCCATTATTTGTAACAGCCATTTTTCTACAAAGGTTTCAGAAGTATTGACAACTGAGTCAAGTCGCCTGTCCATCAGTGGTTGGTTTCACGGAGAATCTGTTCCTCGACCTAAGCCATGGATTGAGCCAAAGCTTCCCATTACTTCGCCTGAACAAGTGGACGTAAGATATACAAAAGGCGAACATTACATATGCCACAACCTGTGTGAAAGCGCAAACAATATTCATTGAAGTTCATTTTCACAGCCGCTTCATTTTCTGAATTAGACCTTTAGAAGCTCCTTTTTTGTTATTTAATTGCTGAAAGGAATGGCTGTGTGAATGTTCGCATTATGCTTGAAACGGGAATTTTATCATTCTAACTTATCATTCTTAAAAAGTCTACTAGAAATTGACTGAAAATTTGCTGTTAACGTGAACGCCTTCCAGGAACTAATGTTTGCTGAGTGGATCAACTGCGAGTACCTGAAGTCGGAGATTCAGGAGTCAATCCGCGAGAAGTTTGAAAACGACTCTGAGATTTGCCTTCAGGACTTCCTGAACCCGGAGCCCCTTCAGATGGTGACTGAAGCATTACAGGATAAGCGCCTCTCTTGGACTCACAAAGGACCTGCCAATCGCAGGTGAGCATTGCCTTGTGACTATTACATCCAGTACAGTAAGCAAAAGATGAAGTGACAACAAATAGTTTGCCTTCCCATCAATGCAGGAGCTACCATGTACAAGCAGAAGAACTTCCAGACATTCTGAACAAATGCAGAAAAGTGCTGAGGTCCGAGGCCATGTTCTTGCTCCTATCCAAACTGACGGGACTCACCCTCCATCCAGATGCCGGCTCAGGAGAGGATGCTGGAGGCAGTGGTGACGCTGACGCTCCCGACATGGGCAAGTGCAGCTGCGAGTGGCAGAGGTGGCAGCATGGTTCGTACACAATGATACATGACCATGAGCAGGGGCAGAGCAAGGAGAGTGAGCTGGATGTTTCCCTCTTCTTCAACTGCGAGGACTGGGAACCCGAGTTTGGAGGTTACACTGCCTACGTTGCTAAGGAGGAGGAGGAAGAGGTACAGTGGTGATTTGCATTATCTAATGCTTCTCCAGGTTCACAGCAATGATTTGGATCAGACCTAAGATTTCTGCTACTGTGTGGAAAACGAAACGACGATCTGACGTCACACAACAATATGAGTAAACAGTGTCAACAAAAAGAGCATTGTTTATGCCTATTGTTGCATGAGCACAAAATGATGACGTCAGATCATCGTTTAGTTTTCCGCACTATGCATTCAGGTTTCACTATAATTTTGCATCGTTCCCATTGCCTTCTGAACACTTGGGTTTAATAGCACTTGGACCTGCGCAAACTAATAGGAATTCAAATGTTTAACCGAGATCTGTTAATGTAGAGAAAATGTTACTTGCAGTTGCTGACGGTGTTTCCTTCGCACAACGCACTGGCTTTGGTGTACAGAGACAAGGACACGCTCCGTTTCATCAAGTACATCAACCACAGGGCAACCCAAAATGATTCGCCACCTGAATTCCACGCTTTGTCATGCATTTTCTACGAGGCTGGAAGTGTACCGACATAAAATAAAAATGATAAATGTACATTGTAACTTGAAATTTCCTTTTTTTAAGAATTATTACAGAGTAAAATTACAATATTTGATATTACAAACCAGGCGGTGGATTTCTCCCATTCTATGTGCAATTTTTTTTCTCTTTACAAATGCAGGGAGAAGCATTTATCTGTCATATTTATCTCTAGAAATAGGCTCCCCCTGGGAATCCCTCTTCCGTCCGGCAGTCATCCTGGGCCTGTTGGAATGCAATACTCCGATCATGGTGTTGGTCATGAACCGCTTGTTGGGTCCCTTCACCGGACACTTCTGCCATCCAGCCGGTCCCATCTGTTCGGCCCTCGCAGCGCCGCGTTTCGCCTCCTGGAGCAGTTCCTCCTCAGCCAATCTGCCATAAAAATGGAGCCTTAAGACATTATTCTGTCTCCCTCCACATTCTGATTGTCATCATGATTTTTTTTCCAGACCTGGCCAGCTTCTCGTCGTTCATGGGGTCGTCGGCCACACTCCCCTCCGTCGGCTCCTTCCCGTCGACCATCTGCGGGACGTCGCTGGCCGCCGGGGAATGAACCGCTGCCATCTCTTTCGGATTTGTTTGTCTCTCAAGCGTGTTCTGCTCAAGTGTTCTATTCGCCTCGAAGTCGGAACGAAATTAGTTCCAGCTAGCTCCGACAGAGGGCCAGAGCAGGGGAGCCAACAGATCTTCAGAGCAGGGGAGCCAACAGATATTTTTAAAAACCGTAATTAAATATACCGTATTTCCCCATACGGTACTGGACAATACAAACGACATAACCAGTCGTTATTGCAATGAGTACATGAAGTATGTCATTGACTGCAAAAGTATTCTCTTCAAATCTGCTACAGACCGTACAGTACACACCGGAGTGATTCTGGCTGCAACTTCCAGCTGCAATACCCTAGAACGTCAGGGGTACCAACTTAGCCATTCACGCGAAATAATTACGCAATTATTACNTAAATATATTTCACATTCTCACATCATATGCAACAATACGTTCGGGTAAAAACTGCAGTGTCTTCCATTCCTGCGATGAATTGTCTCGATTTTCAGCGTTAGTGTCGCTTGGTCGGAACTTTGGAATCCAGCTTTTGGGTGCTCCTGAGCTGCACACTCGTGTTTGTTTTATTTTTTAGTCCGGCCTGTTGTTTCCGTGTCTTCCTTGGCTCCTGGCCTTCCTCTGGTTCCTGCAGCAGCATGAGGGCCAGGACTGCCACAGTCACCACGCTAAGGCTGTTACCGAGGGCTTTGTAACTTTGTCTGAGGTTCATGTCCTGCATGTCGAATTCTTCCGGAAACCCCATTATTCGCGCCACCTCCGTGGGAGTGAAGTAACGTGTGAATTTGGTAGGTTCCTGCAACACGGACCCAGTCCCTTCGATGTAGCGAGTGTAGGCACGGGTGAAGCAGCAGGAACGGTGAGAGTCTGGAGATACCACATCCATCAGGTGTCCTTTGTCCCGAAGGATCTCTCCAGGAATGTCAAATCCTTTGACACTGTCCCGGGGGTGATCAATGAAGTGGCCAATGGGAAGGCAGTGTTCCCATTCACCTTCAGTCCAGTGCAGTTTGAGCTGCTCCAGGAGATCGGACACGCATTTCATGCCGGGCTGGCCATAGGGAAGTGTAGTGTGGAGCTGCAAAGTAAGAGGCACTTGCATTGAGAAACACAGAAGGGTGATAATTGATCTGAGGCAAGAAAAAGTGCACTCGTCTAAAAAAGGTGTCCATCCAGACCACAAAAAGTGTACTAACTCCACTGGCATCCGGGAAGGAAAAAGTACCATCCCTCTTGGCAAGAAGGTAGTATCTGAGACGTGAATTCGGGATTCCAAACACATGCGGGCTGAGAAGAAACTCTTGCGTTTTGAACTTGCTCTCTTCCAACTCCTTCTTTAGCAGGGAGTGAGTGTTGGAGCAGTCAAATCCAGCCACGTTCTCCATCAGAATGTAGCGCACACATTCATCCAGTTGAGGAATCAGCTCTATCAGGTGGAGCAGGGATGCTGCACGGGGATCCTTGTCATCCAGTTTCTTGCCATTACTGGAAGCATCGAGACAATAATTGGCAATGGATCAATCAGTACATCTCTGATGCATAAGAAGTAGTTAGTCTGATCAACTTTTATGTTATCATGAATTGTGTCTGTAACTCTGTATTCATGGCTTCATAATGCAACACAGGCTGTTCTATAAACTGAACTTATAACTCACCGTGTGAATGGCTGGCAGGGCGGACTGGCCATTATCATATCAGGCTGATATCTGTTGATATCCTCCGCGGTGATTGACTCAAGATTTTTGGCAAGTAGTTTGGTCTCTGTGAAGTTGCGCTTGTACACAGAGTTGGTCACATTATTGATGTCCATGGCGCAAACCACCTCTGCATTCAATCCCGCTTCTGTTGAAAGCAGAGAAAGGAGAAAATGAGGCTATTTTCCTTCAAGACAATAAGATTAGCGACTCACTTTCTAAGGCGTAGTGCATCCCTCCGATGCCGCAGTAAAGCTCTACGACCTTCAGTGGTTCTTCCGCAACTGAGCTGCTGCCACTTGAGGAATCCTCAGTGCCTCCCCCTCTGAAATACATATCCGTACACGTGCTGATTGAACACAAGTTGTCATCAGATGCTTGCCTCTCTAAATTCACGGCAGCCGAAGGGGCGGCAGTTGTGTTGTCCCTGCAGGTAAAGGTGTCTCTCACAAGCCACATTCATTTAAAATTAATGGCATGATGATGATGATGATGATGATAATAATAATAATAATACAACAACAACAACAACAACAACAACAACATCACGACATTTCCCTATGAGGGGTAGTCAGCGATGAAGGGAGATGCAAGCTAACCCAACATATGAACTAATAAAACTCATGAGAAAGAACCTAAAAACAACCTGTCCCACCCCCCACCCCTGCCCACCTCAGACATCACCTTATCCTCAGACATATTTACCTATTTACCCATTAATTAACCTACGCCATTTACACCTATCCAAACAAACAACCCTAGCCTCAGCCACGTCCATGGTCCTATTGACACAAGAATGTCTCGGCTTAACACTAGCAACCTGGTCCAACCATGTCTTCCTAGGCCTACCCTTGCCCCTCTTACCAACTACTCCACCCATATAAACCTTCTTCACAATCTCCTCCTCCTTCAT
>KZ538811.1:4555-39692 GCA_000934665.2 Catajapyx aquilonaris | reverse complement strand
CCCCCCCCCCCCCCCCCCCCCAGGAAGAGGAATCACCAACTGTTGAATTCCTCCAAGTGACTAGAATATTCTCCTCCAACTGACCAGAACACCCACAGGCCAGCGAGAAGAACCAGCATACGGAAATCCACACCTGAACTCCAAGTACCTACATACATACCTACATGTACCTAATATGAATAAATTACTGTTCATTAGCAATTTTGCAAGGAATAGGGAAAATATTGACTCAGAAATTATCAGTTACTAGTATGTCTGAAGCAGGGTTTGCATGTAGCGAGTGACTCCGCCAAGCTGAGGATTACTCTTGTGCAGTAGCCTCATACCCCCACTCGTCGAGGAACTCGGCATGTGACCAGTCTATTCAGATGGCAAGTAGGAGGCAAATAGCCACACATGTGCAATTGGTTGCTCTCCTGTGTGCTTGCCCAAGTCATTTGCTAAGCTTGTGTCCCTTGCTTGAAGGACAGGATTTCTCATAAGCCAGTACAGTGCTGGACAAATTAGCCGCCGCCGTCGCCGCCGAAAAAAAACATTCAGCGACGGCTAATTTGTCCAGCACAGTACCTAAGGGATAACACATTAAACCTAATTCCTTTGTTTAAACCGAAGCAGTGGTGGGGGAGGGGATACGGTATCTGACTGCTAATCGGGAGGTCCTGGGTTCGATCCCCGGGGCCAGCAACCCTAACCGTGGTTTTCTGTGGTTTCCCACGGTCCCTCCAGGTCAATGCCGGGGTTGTTTCCTAAAATAATAGGCCACAGCCGCGTCCTTCCGTCCCTATCCTATCCCCAAAAGCGAAGTAAAAATGCAAAGAAAGAGTTCCAGTCAAAACAAAACTCCCCCCTAAAGAGCCGCCGGCTGATAACGGGGTATGATATTATTATTATTATTATTATTGTTATTATTATTATTATTATTATTATTATTATTATTATTATTATTATTATTATTATTATTATTCCTTTGTTTAAAATGAGGGTCAGAAAATAATAAAAGCCTGTTTTCTTCCAAATTAGCTCACTGGCTGAGTATTGAGGGCATCCAGCCGTCTGTCCCAGAAAACCCTCCTGCTATATCAAAGGAGCAGCAGCGCTTGGAGAGCATTGACCCTGTGGCCAAACTGGCCAAGGGAGGCATCAAGGACAAGTCCCAGGGCCCTGCCAAACTGACCACAGGCAAACCGCAAAAGATGAAAAACATTGAGACTGTGCATATCAAACAGCTGGCAACCCATGAACTCTCAGTAGAGCAGCAGCTCTACTACAAAGAGATCACTGAAGCCTGTGTCGGTTCAGATGAGACTCGTCGCACTGAGGCCCTCCAAAGTCTCAGCTCAGATCCTGGCCTACATGAAATGCTACCTCGGCTGTGTACTTTCATAGCTGAAGGAGTGCGAGTCAATGTGGTGCAGAATAATCTTGCTCTGCTCATTTACCTCATGCGAATGGTTAAGGCATTATTGGAGAATCAGACCTTGTACCTAGAGAAGTACCTGCATGAGCTAATACCTGCTGTTGCCACTTGTATTGTGAGCCGGCAGCTGTGCCTTCGTCCAGAGGCTGACAACCATTGGGCTCTGCGTGATTTTGCATCGCGACTCTTGTCACAGGTGTGCAAGAATTTCAACACTTCCACCAACAATGTGCAAACTCGCATCACCCGCATGTTCAGCCGGGCGTTGCAGAATGAGAAGACACCTTTGCCTTCATTGTATGGAGCCATTGCTGGATTGGGCGAGTTGGGAACTGAGGTCATCAAGAGTCTGGTGGTGCCACGAATACACTACCTTTCAGATCGTCTTGAGGCATGCTTGGAAGGACCTATGGTTACTCTGGTGGACAAAGGTGCTGCAGATCACATTCGGAAGCTGGTGCTGAAGGTGTTGTGCCCAGTGATTAAGACAATACGGGAACCTCCTGATTTGGTCGATGAATACAGGGCCGAATATGGCTACTTAGGCTCGTCATTACACTCTGGAGTGATGCATGCCCGGTCATCATCACAAGTTGCAACAACATCAGCTTCTGTACCAGCTCCATCGACTGTGGGTTCCAGGTCATTTGGAGTGACCTCAAATCAGCCCCGAACCATTGTGGTTGGAGGCAGTGGGTCTCGAGGTGGCTCTGGTGGAGGAGCTGGCAGTGGGTCAGGTCCTGGGGGATCAGGAGGATCCCAGTCTTATGTGATAGTGACTTCAAGGCCTCCCACTCCAAAGCCCAGCACAGGAATGAGCACCCCAACAGTAATGAAGTTTGTGACATCGTCGCAGTCTGTAGCCAAGCCCCAGGTAGCAGCAACACCCAAAGTGGTCATGGTCGGACAATCTCAGGTAATGCAGTTGTGCTATTTAAGCAGTCAAAATTGGAAACTTCATTGTTCCCAAGATTTTCTTATGTACCTTTGTGCCTCACAAGGAGTTATTATACATATGGGGAACTACAAAATATGTCATTAAATTACAACTTGATTTAACCATCTGCATATGAGTAGTTCTTTAAGTGTTTGTACATAAAATGTGTAGATCAGAAAATGAGAAGAGTGACGAATTCAAGTAACTTTTCCATGCATAGACAGGAACTACCTGCACTGAAGAGTGTATTAACTGCACCATTTTAACTTGCAATTATGAGGTTACACCTTATGCCAGCACACAATTTGTAGGGATTGTTGCTTGTGTGAATGGGCCATTGTTAATGTGACTATTATATTTCAGGGAAATAGTGGAATGCGGCCAATGTATATGTCACAGACCATCAAGACAGAGCTAGATGACCAAGGACCTCTACAGTAAAAAGAAATTTCGAGTGCTTGTTAATTTCATTCCTATGCATTTACTGTGTTCTGTTTCTTGTGCAAAAATCTGACTGCATTCATTTAACCTTCATAGGTGGGGTTTTGTTTTTTTACTGCTGTGAACATGCACCTCTCCTTATGCATCATGATGGGCTCACTTATTCCCACCACCTTCATACAGTAGTAATAATTAAACTTCCATTTTAAAATAAAAAATTATAGAAGTAACAAAGGGGTGTACTCTTATTTTTTATAGTTCCCAGTGACGTCACTTGTTGCTGTTGTTAATACGAGGGGCGCTCAGAAAGGCTTTGCACTTTATTTTTTTTGCCACAAATACAGGCGGGCCCTTGCAGGCCGACAGATAGGCACACATTATCGATATAACCCTCCTGGAGCCGAATGCACAAAAGTCATGGGTGTGGAACCACTTTTTGGACACACTTTAACTACAAGTGCGAATCAAAAAGTAATTCACAACTTTTTTATTTCTGAAGCTTCACAACAGAAACTGAAACAGATGTACAGGGTGTTCCTCCTAAGCATGTCACCAGAAAAGGTGGTGGGAGAGGGCGTAGGTGTGAGCAATTTTGCATAAAGAACTAGGGGTCAGAAACGCACCCTCATCGAGTCACTCCGCCACGTGCCGCACGCGTCGTGCACATGCCTGCTGCAAACTTGAAAGGGGTGTAACTCGGTGAGGGTGTGTTCCCGACCCCTAGTTCCTTATACAAAAATGATCACACCTGCGCCCTCTACCACCACCTTTTCTGGTGACACGCTTAGGATTAACACCCTGTATGTATGAAAGGACAAGCCTTTCTCTAATTGTAGACATACCAAAGTGTGTGGAGTGTGGTGAATATAAAATTAGAGAAAGGCTTGCCCTTTCATATGTACCGTATTTACTCGCATATAAGACGCACACGCGTATAAGACGCACCCCGGTTTTGAGGCGAAAAATCGTGGAAAATCGGTTGTTGACTCATATAAGACGCACCCAGATTTATTGCCGTAGTTTGGGAACTGGCCTCGAGCTGCCGGCAGCAACCTCATGTGCAATGCATGTGCGTGTGGAATCCATTAGAATCCAGTAAAAAGGGGGGGCAAGTGGAAAATGGGACAATGCTACGCATCTGAAACGTATAGGTGGCAAGGTCACACCGGAATTGTGCACGTGTGTGGACGGCCGAGGAGAGCGACGATGACTGATTCGAATGTGCGATGTTTTTAAATTTTTCAATAAACGATTTTCACGATTTCTCACGGGTTTCACCCGTTGTGCCCTGCCGTATAAGACGCACACGCGTATAAGACGCACCCTACTTTTTGAGCTACAAAAATCGGAAAAAAGTGCGTCTTATATGCGAGTAAATACGGTACTCGTATATCTCACAAGGGAAGTGTAAGTGTTGTCCGTGGAGTTGCTGAATGAAACTTGGCACAATAATATAGGCAGGTAAGTTATTAAAGAAAATGAAAACAATTTAGGTGAATGCCCACAAGGTCAAAAGTAATGACCTCTCGAACCCACAAGGGACACTTTCGAAGGTCTCACTGATTTTCTTGAAATTCGGTACATTGGTAGGCCAGCCCAAGGGATGAAAAACGCACCTAAAGTGACCTGCTCAAAATGACCCGGTGATCCCTTTTTGGGGACTACCAATGCACCGAATTTCAAGAAAATAGGTGAGTTTTCGGCATTTAAGAGTTGACCTCTGCCCCTCAAAAAGGGGTCACCGGGTCATTTTGAGCAGGTCACTTTAGGTGCGTTTTTCAACCCTTGTGTAATTAATCAGAGCACTGCCACTGATGGAAGCAGGTGAAAAGGTTCAAGATCGTCCAAACGCTGCCAAGTCAAGCTAATAAGAAGAATCAATCAAAAGTGCCGCCATAAGCGCCATCTTCCCCAGCGTTACCAGGTGATCATGTGTCCTTGATGCTTAATTATTAGCAATTAAAAAGAGAGTGTGCCACCTACACTGGAGTTTTAAATATAACCCTTCCATTTATATAAAGTTTGTTGATTCGCGATGATATCTTCTGATTCTGGAGACACTAGTAGGCCTAGCAGCCAGCTGAAAATCTTTCGTCCGCCGAAAATACTCGTTCGACTGACTGGGAACCGAGAGTAGTCTTTTCCTTCACCACTTTCTGCCCTTGGGTCGGGCGCAGAGGAGAGGCAGGATGTGGTACGAGATTTTGCCTACCTTCGGCATCATCATGGGCGTCTTGGCGGTGCCAGCGCTCGTCGGCCACTACTCGCACAAGTTCTTCCTAGGGAATGTGAGTATTTCTGCTGCAGTGTATGGTCGCAGGGATTCTCTGGCTCTGCATTTGGCAGCCGAGAGATGTTCCTCGAATGACTAACTGACTGAGCCACTTGCAGACGTACCAGCGGTCCCTGAAGAACAAAGACCAGCGCAGGATGTACCTCAGGGATGAGAGAATCACCAACTTCAATGTGTACCAACCCAAGGTTGGTACTGTTGCAGACGGAAATATGATATTCGCTGCTGCGAACTTATATGACCTATTCTTAAAGAAATTTGAAGGGCCAGGCACCCTGACACATGCACAAGGCATGTGATGTGTGTGTTTTAAGTGACATTTGCTTTAGTTAGAGAGGTAGAAAGATGTTGGGCATTTTAGGTTTTTTTGTTGGGATATTTTGATGTCTCGAAATGTTGGAATTCAAAGTGAGACTGTTTCTTGCACTTCTTGCTATGACTTCCTGACAGAGTCGTATTTGTAATAGCAGGTGGTAGTACCAAGGTACAGTAGCATTTGCAGGAAACGATTGATCTGGAATTAACGTCTCTTCAAGACAAAACAATATGGTGTACTGATAGGCAAGGATGGCAGCACACAACACTTCCATTCTCTGGGTTTGATAACTAACAGCAACATGGAGGAAATGGGTATTAAATGGGATGAAAAGAACCAGACATGGGCTCTACTGAAAATGAGCTGAATATTGTGATATAAACACTTATTCTGAATAGAAAGTAATTCACTTACTTTTACTTTCAGGGCTTGGACAACATCCCTGATTAGGAAGCCAGGTGCATTTTGTACATAATGTATGGGATCCCACCCAAGTATAGTTGAGTAAACACCTTCAGTTACAATTTGTGTATTTATTACAGACATTCTGTACACATTTTATTAACTTCCCCGTTTTACCAGGCCCGTAAATATTTTTATAAGCAGAGTTTCTTCACTATACGTCAGGGCCTTATGCACATGTCCTATGCAGATCCCAGCAGGCAGGTGGCCTCCCTGCTCATTCTTGCACATGCATAGGTATGATAGTCTGCTGAAATGCAGTTGGGGGATTGTTTGAATGGGAAGGAACCAAAGCAATAGGCTATCTGGCTATCTATAGGTTTCGGCATGCATCAGCGACTCATCCTGATTGGGGCTCAGGTATAATAAGGGCTGACTGTACTGTACATCAGTTCCACAACCAATGACATAGGTATGTTGAGATAGACCATACTGTAGTTTCTCCTGTTATTCACACCAAGTTTTATTCCTGAAAATTTTCAGATGCAGTAGAACTTCTGAAACCTACAGTACAAGTTGACATTCTCCAATTAATCGAAGAAAATGGCGTTGGTTGGTCAGAAGTCACAGGAATTAAGCTTCCCAGAGTCACATATCTATAGCTTAAAATTCTCCATAACGTGAACTGCTGGCAATGATGTACTGTTGTTGTTTTTTAAATTTAAGGTTACACAAGTTGAAGTTTTTGCCAGATTTGGTTGGTAGATTGACTGACTGCACTGCATGAGGGTTAAAGGCAGACCAGAACTTGGGAATGTCTTTCAGGGATCTTTACATGCAAAATTGCTTTTTTTTAAAAAAAAAAAAACATCCTGTACCTTCACTCCTCTAATACTGAATATGTGTGTCCTACTGATATTATAAAAAATTAACAAAAACTGGCACCTTGATCTTACCCTGGTAATCTGGTATACCTTGCAGTCACATTCAAATTATTAGGAATAGTGGGACATACTAGAGTACCATATCAATCACGAGTTCTTCAATCTTCTAAACAGATATTGTGATATGTTGTATCTAGATGCCTGGAGTAAGTCGAATATTTATCATTAAAGGTGGCTACACAGGACAGATTGTCTGTTAGGGATATGATACCCTTGACAGTATGACTTAGAAGTGAACAATTCAAGTGTTTCAATTACTTGAAAACTGGTCCCGCAGGCAAAATGTAAATTACTAATACACTCTTCTGCCCAACCCTTGATTAAGGTATACCATCTCCCACAGGTGACTAGGGGAGAACATATAAAGTGGGAATTGAGCGGTGCATAACAGTATATTGAACAGAATGACAGGTACAGAGTGGAAGAGATCCGCATAATGGCCACTTGGGATGACGATTACAAAATCATGTAGCCGTTGGGTTTGATATCATGATCTGTGATTGGTCATGCAAGATCACTTTTTTTTACTGATGAGGCGGTTGTGTGTTTCAACTATGATTGGAACAACAGAAGGGTCAGCAAGTGTGGATGTATCACCAAGGTCTGCGCAGTTGTTTGCTGCTACCTTGCGCAGAATGCGACGCATGATCTTACCAGAACGAGTACGTGGCAACCCTGGACATACCTGCAAAAATTTTCACAATGAGTTTTTATGAAATTGGATGATACCCTATGTTAATATCATAACTACATACTTTTGGTGTAACCATCAGTAAAGATTTTACCCCAGCTATATATTACAACATATTTGTTAATGTGGGATTTTTGATTGCTTACCTGTATGACTTCCGGTACAGCATAGCCTGCAATCTTGGACTTAACCAATGATTTTAGATCAGCAACAATGTCTTTGATGGGTTGGGAAACATTCTCCTTCAAAACCACATATGCATACACTGCCTCTCCTTTCACATCGTGAGGAAAGCCTACCACTGCAGCCTCAGACACCAATGGATGGTCATCCTACATAACAATATACATTTGTTTTCAAGGCTGTAAGTTAACTCATTTCAACAACGGCATGTTTCCATACCATTGCATCTTCCACTTCAGCAGTGCCCAGTCGATGACCAGTAACATTAATAACATCATCCATGCGGCCAGTAATCTGGTAGTAACCATCAGACGTCCTGTACATAAACAAGGTAATTAACATTCCATCTGAGACATAATTACACTTAACCACCTCATTACAAGGGTAATTAATCTCAAGAAATGACTTTGTTCATTGTGACATCATTGTTTACCAATGATACAGTATCACTGAAACTGTACAATATGATATGGCTCTGTTGATGATATGTTTCAGGCATATCATGGTGTCTTCATAGCATTAATCTCTGCCCTCTTGTAATAGTAAAGTGGATAAAATGATTTATTTTAGAGCAGTATTGCTCAATTCCATACCTTTCGCAGAAACATGACATTTAGCATAATTATATGGAACCAGATTTTGCTACCTCTCCCAGCAAACTTGATGCAGCTCTGATTAATCAGTCAACAAGACTTACCTGGTAGCCCCATCTCCAGAAAAAAAATATCCTGGGAATTGTTCAAAGTATGTCTCATGGTAGCGTTGTTGTGATCCCCATACAGAGCGAGCCATTCCAGGCCAAGGGTTCTTGAAGCACAATGCACCAGACACACTCTTCCCATTGGTCACTGGCATCTCTTTTCCCTGAAATTGGTTCAATTAGTTACAGACTGGTTGTCTGAGTTAATATTCCTACTTCAAAATCCATAAGTGCAGGTTTTATGCCATAAAAGGGTCGCATAGCCATGGATGGATAAATTTCTGCATTTGGTTCCGATGGCCGAGGAGCTATGCACACACCTCCAGTCTCTGATGATAGGGGAACAAGCAATATAATTAATGATATCAAGTGTGTGCCAACACATAGAATTAACAGCTCTGGTATCATATGCATACCTGTCTGCCACCAGGTGTCAATGAGATCACATT
Organism: Catajapyx aquilonaris; assembly: GCA_000934665.2. Taxonomy (NCBI): domain Eukaryota; kingdom Metazoa; phylum Arthropoda; class Diplura; order Dicellurata; family Japygidae; genus Catajapyx; species Catajapyx aquilonaris. The sequence goes on along the minus strand of KZ538811.1, from coordinate 30,919 downwards.
GACCATCCCCAACCAGGTCATGGTACCAATGCCAAGCATCATTGTTGATGGGTTCTCCAACAGATGCTAGCACTCGCAGAGATGAGCGGTCATATCTCCGCACCCAGTCATCTCCGTACCGCAGCAGAAGGCGGATGGCAGTAGGGGATGCATAGAGATGTGTCAACCTCAGCCTTTGCACCATTTCCCAGTACCTTCCTGGGTTTGGATAAGTTGGTATACTCTCGAATAGCAGGGTGGTACATCCATTAGCCAATGGTCCATAAACCACGTAGCTATGTCCCGTAATCCAGCCAATATCTGCCACACAGCCAAACACATCTCCCTCACGTAGGTCAAACACATGCTACAATACAAGTTATTTTTGAACTAGGGAAAATTGCTTCTGTAGCCTTACAACTTGTATGGAAAATAACCTGTACCTTGTGAGTGACAGCGGCATACAGAAGATATCCAGCCTGCGTGTGCACTAGTCCCTTTGGTACCCCAGTGCTTCCAGATGTGTAGAGGAGGAAGAGTGGATCTTCACTGTCCATGGGTACAGGAGCACATTCACGCCCGTTGGAGCCTAGGTTCTCCATCTCACGTTCCAGGTACAGCATCTTAGCAGCACTCGTTTTTGCTGGTATAGCAGATGCGGACTCCGCTGAGACAAGGACAGTGCGCACCGTGGGGCAGGCTGGCAGTGCTTTCTCCACAATTTCTGCCAGGTTCAGGGAACGGCCACCCCTTTTCCCCTGGCCATTTGTGATCAGGACAGTGGCTCCAGCATCCCTCATTCTGGCAGCCAGAGCCTCTGCACTGAACCCAGCAAATACAACAGTGTGAATGGCCCCCAGTCTGGCACAGGCAAGCATGCTGGCTACTGCCATGGGACTGGCTGTCATGTAGATTCCAACCCTGCTCCCCTTTGTCACTCCCACCTCACGGAGGATGTTGGCCACTTGGTTCATCATGTCATGGAGTTGTCTGCAAGAAAAATACCATACCTGCAATATACAGCATTGTAATACAAGTCAATCAAAAAGGCTGTTATTGCAAGAGTCAAATCTGAAGTTACGTCCCACTTTCTGTTATTTTATTAGCATAATTCTTATTCTTCCCTTCCAAAAGTAGATTACGATATCAACTTTTAGTGTACATTGTTTGGGGAAATGGGGGAGGGGTTGCAGAGGTGTCTGTCAGCTGTTGTAGTTTGGAACTAGAGTTTCGTTAATCATACTACACTGTACAGTATGATCTTCGAAGTTTGGAACTAAAAATCCAAAATCTAGTCACGACACGAAATCCAATGTCTGAACTGGTGTACATGGCACACAGGCTTATACTATGTACACCTTCTAAACTTTTTATCACATCCTGTGTATAACCCCACCACTCCATTTTTTGGGGGTGTCCCAATATTTTCAGATCAGAGCAAGTATATAGACATGTATGTAGTACAAGTTGATTGTTCTTGTCGTATTTGGTTCAAGAATAGACGAGACATTGAGTGGAATTTTCGTCTCACTGATAGTCACTGCTAACTTATCAGAACCTTGCCAACAGTGGTACTGCTAAGTTAGCAGTGACTATCAGTGGGACGAAAATTCCACCCAATAGTTCTTTAACCTATCCATGTACAGTACGTCGATAAACTTGGATAATGACAGCTCTTTTTCAAAATACCACATAAATATTAGTCAGTTTCGTTAATTTCATGTTGTTATGCCTCTTTCTTTGTGAAGATGCGGCTCTAAGTAGCTCAACCTGTGGGTGCAATATTTTTGTGATCCACTGCTATTTTTAGCTAGGAGAGGTCACTGACAAAATGGTACGAGCTCCTTAGAACACAGGTAGCAAACAAATTCGTAAATAATTCTAAGGTTCGCGCTGTCGCCTATAAGGAAAGTCAAGTGGTCACACCAACAACAACGTTGCTTTTGGATCTGGCATACCACCAAATGTCCTGTACTGAGGGCCAAACGATTTTTTTTCGCCCTGTACGATAGAGCAAAAAACAAAAACAAGAGTCGGCCTTCGTTGGTCTAACTCAGACTTGGCTGACATCTTCCTGTCCTAGCATAACATCTTCATAGTTCACACATTTCATAAGATAGTACTAGACCCATTTAGGACGTGAACTCTCGCATGTTTCATGATGGCTGTACTTGCAGCAATTGCAATAGTATTGCGAAAGTGGTACAATAAACAATGAATCCAACCTGTATGTAACTCGTACTTCTTGTCCTGGTTCATCCTTTTCCCATATCAAGGCAACTTTTTCCGGGTTTGTCCTCAAATGACGATCCACACAATTTTCTGAAAAAGATGATTACGAGATTAACTCTCTGCACTTTGCCCTTCAAGATTCCCATCAAACTCATTCCTAAATCTGGAGCTAACACCTTCGAATATTCTTGGAACCGGGACCGATCGTAGCCAAATTGAACCAACTCAGCTTGACACATGGTGACCTTCAAATAGGACGTGTATTTTTGGTCTTTATTTACGACAATTTGAAAATAGGTCAGGAACTACGCCCACTGATATGTCTACTTGTTACTCATCCAGTTATCTCCTTTGTCTACAGATTTCACAGGAAACCCGAATCATATTGTTGACACTATCATTTCCTGGGGGTAATCAGCGACCTTCTGACTGTCAATAAGGGTAGCTCCAACATACGCGCACTGATATTTTTAACCAAGAAATTAGGACAGTAGCAGCTGTCGACCTGTGCAATAAACCGTGCAACATATTGCTCATATATATACGAATTTTTATTACACGACGCGATTTCCCCCAAAATATGAGTCATATTTGTGGTTACCTGTGACGTTGATCTTTCCACCAAGAAACCAAGCTATTCGAGCCTCCTTCATGTCGCAGGCTGATATGGTGTGACATGGCTGCATCCATGACAGGCGACTACGAGCCAAAGTACCCCAGAACTTGTCAGGCTGAAATGTCAACGAGTCATTCATTGCCCACATTAGTTTATTCTTCAAGTTATTCGCCGCCTTGCAATTACACGAGCCATTACGCCTAACTAGAAGTAATGACAAGCAAGGAAGTGGTTTGAAATTCCTAGTCTGTCGTCATGCACGAGAGTGTATTTCTGAAGCACTTGGTGCAAAAAAAGGATGCCGGCGACTGCGCAAAATAATTACGCAATGTCAAGACGTGCTGGTTCACAACCTGCGCCAATATTCAAGTTATATCAACGTGTATTTTGTGGGAAGAGCCAGCAGATAAAACAGTAGAAGATAGATTGAGGGACATGTGATAACAATAGTGATCGCTAATTGACAGCTCTTTCGTACTATAGATAGGTACCGGAACAGTTACAAAACGCATACACACGACATTGACATTGACTTTTTTTTGAAGGCCGTTTGTGGCCATAGGTTAGTTGCACGCAAGTTGTCCATCCTTCATCGATTCACGGAAATCTGACGTGAATTATTCACTCCTCCCATGTACTGTATGTGAATCGAGGAATTTACTGCCGCACGTGAACGTCAGCTGGTAAATGCGGTAAAAATGAACCACATTTGCCATCAAGCTTAGCTATTTGTCTAACCTCCAGACATCAATATTGAACAACAAGCTAAGACCAGTTCACACTCTATATTTAACGAGGTGGGAAAATAGTTGCCTTGGGCCCAATGGAATGTTTTTATAGCAGTCTTGTCCTTGAAACATCACCTGTTGACATACAATGCAGCATACGTACATGACTGCTTTTTTTTATTATGCTACCATCCTTGATGCGAACGTCAAATCACCTGTATCAGCAAATAGTGGGTTTATATAATGTACCTGCTGGATGCTGAACCGATGTAGGTCGTGGTAAGAGGTAGTGAATGGTTCCAACTGTGGATTCCCAGCAGCCATTTGGGCAGCCTCATCCGCTGTAAGAAGGCTGCTGACCGGTGGAAGATGGCACTGGTCATGTTGGGTCTTCACCGATGGAAAGGACTTGTCGCGGACCTGGGTGGGCGAAGGAGACAACGACGAAGCAGTGGTGGAGAAGGAGGCCCTGTGCAGGGCCAGAAGAAGTCGCGGAGGTACAAGCACCCTCATGATGATGGTACTCAGTAATCCATGGAAACTGAACCGAACCAACTTCTCTACTGCCAGTTCTTTGGCTACTTTCACCTTTTCCCTCTTTCCCCCACCCTCCCAAGCACTCCCCTCACCCCCCTGTTACTCAACTCTCCCCCAGTTCCCCCCCCNTTCCCCCCCCCCCCCCATGCATACCACCTCATGTCTATCTACATATGAACATGCCTATCTGTTATTTTACTGCGGCTAATGGGGAAGATAGTTATGCAGTGTGGTCAACTACGTTATACCACAAAAATGGTGGAGATTCTGTTGACCTACAACAAGAATCTCTTGAGGAATTTTGAATGTCCTCGTCCTCCTTTGCCCCTCTAGCCCGAACATTCACGTGATCACATGCTGGTATCGGTGCTGAATATGCATGGGGGTACCTTTATTTATTGAACAGCTGTCGTACTCGTCCCCGATATGACATAGGTACGAACATTTGTCATGATCTGAAGGAGAGGGAATTCACGGTAGGTAATACAAGAGATCAATCACTGTGTACTACGTATATAGCATGCACTATTTGAGAATTCTTCGACTGCACAACAATGGGCACTGGGTAAAGGGTTCTGGCTTATTCGGAAATATCTGAAGATACGGAGCTTAAACTGATTAGTGGAATTGCTGTTGTCCCATGTTATAGTACGATGATAACATATCGGCAGAAGATATCGAGTAGGTGATTTGACGAAGTGTCTTGAAAGAGTTTTTTTTTTTTTTTTTTTTTTTTTTTTTTTTTTTTTTTTTTTTTTTTTTTTTTTTTTTTTTTTTTTTTTTTTTTTTTTTTTTTTTTTTTTTTTTTTTTTTTTTTTTTTTTTTTTTTTTTTTTTTTTTTTTTTTTTTTTTTTTTTTTTTTTTTTTTTTTTTTTTTTTTTTTTTTTTTTTTTTTTTTTTTTTTTTTTTTTTTTTTTTTTTTTTTTTTTTTTTTTTTTTTTTTTTTTTTTTTTTTTTTTTTTTTTTTTTTTTTTTTTTTTTTTTTTTTTTTTTTTTTTTTTTTTTTTTTTTTTTTTTTTTTTTTTTTTTTTTTTTTTTTTTTTTTTTTTTTTTTTTTTTTTTTTTTTTTTTTTTTTTTTTTTTTTTTTTTTTTTTTTTTTTTTTTTTTTTTTTTTTTTTTTTTTTTTTTTTTTTTTTTTTTTTTTTTTTTTTTTTTTTTTTTTTTTTTTTTTTTTTTTTTTTTTTTTTTTTTTTTTTTTTTTTTTTTTTTTTTTTTTTTTTTGCGAATAAGTTCTGAATCGGGGTGGTCCAGGGAACCTATCGCAATGATACAATGAATTGGCATTTTGAATGAGCCTGAACATTGCGTTCAGGCTCCCTACACTGCTACACATTCCCGTCATAATGCCCGAGCCATAAACTAATTACTGCAACTGGTTTATGACCGGTTATATCCTGGACCCCAATAGCACCCTTCAAACGCCCCGCACGCGACACCACCCATCCAAAAGGGTATGTCACATGTCGCGCCACCTGCCGTCCCACTGAGAAATCCTTGTCTCTGCCTCTGATTGGTCGCTCCATCTGCCGACACCGCGGGGGGTTTGAAGGACTCGAGATCTGTCTTGGCTTGATTTGATCAAGACCTGGCATCAACTGGTGGTTGGAAGGCCAAGGCCGAGGGGTCATCACGATGCACCAGGGAGGAGATTAGCATTCGGGAAGCCCCATCCGCGCCTCCCTGACCCCCACCTCGACACAGGCAGATCCCGACCTCCACTGCCAACACAGCACTTCAAACATGTCCAGTGCAAAGGTAATATTATTGTTCATATAATAACACAGTTGACACTATGTTCAATGACATGTTCTTTCAGCCCATTCTGTACTCTTACTTTCGAAGCTCCTGCGCATGGAGGGTGCGGATTGGTAAGGTTAATTTGAAAGTCAATCGAAGACTGGCTCTCATTTTGTGGTTTCTCCGCAGCGATGCACCTGAAGGGCATGGACTATGAAGTGCGTCCAGTGCACCTACTGCGCAAGGACCAGCTTAGTCCAGAGTTCTTAAGGGTCAACCCTATGGGGCAGGTCCCAGCACTTCTCATTGATGGTCTGACACTCACGCAGTCCCTCAGCATCATTGAATATGTGGAGGAGACCAGGAAGAGTGGTGCAGGTGGCTCAGGGGTGGCCCTGCTGCCCAAGGATGCTTGGCAGAGGGCCAAAGTCAGGGAGATCTGCGACTGCATTGCCTCTGGAATTCAGCCATTGCAGAATTTGGGGGTTATAATGCGCTACAACCCTGACGATGAAGCTGAGAGGACCAAATGGGCTCAGCACTACATCAATCATGGATTTAAAGGTACTGTTGAACTCATATCTTCAAGTGTACCTGTTTAAATTATTCACAATCAATGTTGTAATCACTTTCTTACTAGCCCTCGAGCGCTTGCTGGCTGCATGCGCTGGGAAGTACTGCGTTGGTGATGTCGTCTCCATGGCAGACTGCTGCCTTGTGCCGCAAGTGTACAATGCCTTTCGCTTCAAGATTGACCTGGCACAATACCCAACACTGAACAAGCTATACTACCAACTGGAGTCTGAGCCTGCTTTCAAAGAGACACACCCTCTGCGTCAGCCAGACTGCCCTGCTGAATTACGAGCAACCAACTAAGAGAACGAATGAAAACAACCTGTTCTTGCATGCATGGACACGCCTTTTTATTTCCACTGCACCATTGTACAAGTAAAAAGGACGTGCGAAGTAATAAACTTTTTTCATTTTTCTCTTACATGCTAGCGTGTGATGTATACAGGGGGTGAGGAGTGACACTTCTTCCCACCACCTGGCAACCTTGCACCCAACAATATTAGGCACCTCCATCTGTCCATCCATTACTTTTTTTAAAAAGCACTGTACGACTTGGTACGTCACACGCACCGTGTGTGCAGTGCAGTGAAGAAAGAAACCGGACGGCTGCCGACTAGACAATTCGAAGAAGCTCGTTAAGGAAGGGGGCAAAAGGGGATGGGGAGGGGAGACTAGTCCTGGCCCACTGTCAAAAAATACAAACAGATTAGATGCGAGGTGATGTACTGTGGGGGAATTTTACGAACCACTTGATCAAAAGATGAGACTGTGAGATTGGCACCAGGGATAGATGAAAATGAAGAATTAATTCTAAACAAAATGGCATGTACATGTACATGCAACTTATAAAACACACAACATCTTGGAGCAAGGTGGGAGAAGTTGAGGTATGAAGCCATTGCCCTGGTACATGATTAATTATCAAAGTACTAAGTTTGGCACGTACGCAGGTGCATCCATCATTGTGAAGGAGTGAGGGAACATTTGGAAGTAGGCCGCAGGTAGAGGTATGCAGCCATATTAGTGAGCAAAAAATTGTCGGATATCGAACTGGGAATAGTGTGTAGATGGGCTGGGTCGGGGGGATGGGGCAGGAATATTTCATGGAAGCATTTGCGTTGTCAGGCCCAATGCATTGTGCCTGGCACGCTTTGCCTCCTCCTCGCTGATCCGCTGCTCTATCAGATACTGGGCTGTACCGATGGCATTTGGGGATCCTGCAATCGACACGATTCTGTTGCGAGTTCCTGGTGCAAACGTCCCCTTTTTCGATATTTGAATGTTGGCCCCGCTCAGATGCTGGATCTCTACTAGCGCCTTGCCACCAGGACCCAAGATGGCACCCACTATATTCTCCCCAACCTCCAGCTCCACTTTCTTGGAGTCGCCAAGGAGGCTCCCATTGGGGGGTGAGGATGGTGCCAATGAGGTTGGCGATGGGCTCTTGCATAGGGTCCCCAATCCATATGAGTTGTTGTTGTTGGCACTCCCATTTGTGGGTGCAATGCCAATGCACTCGGTAAAGGATTCCCCAAACTCTGCCCCATTCATGAATGGCTCTCGCTGTGGTGAATTCCCACCACTGCCATTCCCATTTCCAGCAACTATGGTTCCAATGGGACCAAATGCTGCCCCAGGTGTCGCCTGATTGGTAGACGTTGTTGCCCCCTGGGGTCTACCTGTGGGTGAACTTAACCCAAGCCCCATTCCAAGGATGCCATAAGTGGCCAGGGTGGCCATAGCCGCCGATATTTCCGTGGTTGCCTGCTCTGAATACCCACTTGCCCTCAGCGTGACCCGGATATGCTCCAAAAGCTGCACTGTCACTGGTGACGTTGTAGGGGTTTGGTTGGTGCTGGCGCTTGGTGGGGACGATGATGCGGATGCCATAGGTGCTAGGTTCAGGGACAGGCTCAAGCCAGCTGGGGAGCTACCCATGGCTCCACCCATTGCTCCACCTATCATCCCCATCATTCCATTCAGTGGTGATAGGACATTATTCAAGGGATTCACTGTAAAGAATATTCCAATCAGCTTTCCAATTCCAAAGTGGGCCAATTGCAAAGTCAAGAAATCCAACTGCATTCCTAGCTCCTTTCAGAAAAGAACACTTCTTACCTGGTGAGAAGCTGCCATTGAGAGAAGCAGGTGCACCAGGACTCGAGTTGAATGGAGGCGAGTTTCCGCCGCCACCTCCTCCTCCACCTCCCCCGCCTCCTGCTCCACTCCCAGACCCAGACCCAGCACCAGCTGATCCCCCACCTGAACCCGTGTTTGCATATGGAGACCCTGTTGGGTTAAAGTTGGCTACTGGTCCTTGCACATCTGCGTAGCTGACATTGAGGCAGCTTCCACTCTGGGGGTCTTCCACCACCTTGGCCACAATCATCTGGCATGCTCGCTTGTTATTCTCCATTTCACCTAGAGAACAATCACATCTCAGTCGGAAGATCCCTACAGAATGTAAGTTCCTGGCAAGGGGTTAGCAACTCCCCAAAAAAGTGTACACCAGATCCTGGAACCGGGAGGTTCCAAGCTAGTTCCACCGGGTTCCAGGCTGGCTTCAAGCCGGTTCCACCTGGTTCCTTGGCCAGTGTGTACACTGGTTCCAGGGAGTTGCTAACCCCCTGGTTCCTGGGGCTTTTGTGACTAGAGGTACTTACCAATGACAGTGATGCATCGCTCCTGCAGGGTCTGATCCTTGGCTTTCTGGGAGATTTGTACATAGGCACAGCTCTCTTCCTTGATCTGCTTTATGTAACTGCCACCCTTGCCTATTATCATCCCTGCTGTGCTGTTAGGCACCAGGATCTTAACCTGGCAATGAAATCAAACATTGAAATCATTGGAGAATGACCATAACCATATTGCAAGCTTACACTGGATCCGTCAAGCAACTGAAATTATTACTGCACAAATTGCAACTTGTCTAAAAATAATGTGCAAATGGTACCTATGTCTAATTTTATGCCACAAACATTCCTTAGGGTGCAGGGGATTCCAATTTTGGATAAGCTATTGTTTATCCTGTTGGGGCCTCCTGACGGTTGGCACCTTTGCATCGCAAACAATCGGGTGCTTCGATACTGCTGCCAGCCAAATTCGAATGCCTTCACGGTTGCTTGACGAAGTGTCGTTGTTTGGGTTAACGGACTACAACAACCCTCATGGCTTTCATATTTCCCACCTCCTTCATTAATACTGTGGTCCTAGCACTCGTCTGATCGGTTCGCATGGCAGGGGTAACAAGACAGCCCTTTGTTGTGCTCTCCTGGCAACCGATTGTTTGCGACCCATAGCCAACATGTTTGGAGCCCACCATGCCTTCCCAACCCCGCCGCATCGCTAGACGCGGATAAACGAGAGACTTTCCCCATTTTTTACTAAATATGATAATAATGTGACATCAACCCATGTATTCAAAATGGTTTATGACTAGCAATATATTAATCAACCAGGACCAGGTGCCACCAACTGCCTGAATATGTCACAGGTACACTGTAAGTGGAACATTCATTGGTGAAAACCCCAAGTACTCAGATTCACTTGTTTCTGAGCTATGAAGAGAGAAAAAAGGTGACGAAACTCACCTCCAGGCTATAGGACCTTCACAGAGACTCACTGGACATATAAATGACATAAGTTGCATTCATGTACCATGATTCCTCATAAGGGTATTGTTACAGGTTTGCACCTATGGTTACCATACTTTTCTTCTCCTAGCAACAACCAATATTTTGTTTTTGAAAACAACTCAAAATCTCCCTGCACAACAGCCAAAAAATTTTCCCCACTTCCTGTACTGATAATTATTTTGCATGTATGTAACATGAAAATGCACTTCATTGTTTATGTTATGCTTACATGACAACTGACAAGGCCAGATTGTGACATAAACATTTGTTATGCATTAATCAGTTGCATATAATTCATAGCTACAGGTTGTGTTATTTCATTCTCACATTATGTGTACAGATAAAAATTCCACAACAAAAGTGGTAGAAAAATACTGCATTGAAAGGCAGGTACATAATTATTTTTGGTTGCCTGCCAAAAATGGCATGATGGGGTTGCTAGAAAACAAAGGCCAAAATAAGAGGGAGAGAAGCCATGGGCTTGCAAGCAAGAATCTGTGCACTTCTGCTTGTGAGAGAAATAAGCTATCCATTCTGTTAATGAATCTTGCCTGGTCATTGATCCTTACTCTCATTTCAAACAACATAAAAATGCCTGCTATGGACACTTATGGTTTTCACCAATGAACGATTAGACCCTTGACATAAGGATCCTTTTCAGGATCATTGTTGGCTACAAATGTGATCATTTTTAGTCCAAGTGTTCCTAATAATATTAGATGAAAAAGTGAAATATTGTTATTGCCTAATTAGATCCCCACCTACGAAATTAGTTCCAAGCAATGATTTTGCAATTTTTTCCAGTTGCATATGGCCACAGAAAGGATTAGGAGCATTGAGAATTGGTATATAATTTTTTTTGGCAAAGTTAGAAAATGCTCAATTTTATGAGTTGCTTCTATTGTAAACAAACAGAGATATTTCATAACGCATATGATTGTGCAACTCTGCACATTGTGATAACCCTTAAAATGGGGCAATGCAATGGAAAACCATACATATTAACTCCACTACTGATTTTAGTGGACAATTTACAACCCTAAAAAATTGCCCATCTACTATCTATTATATTAAAATCCTTGCGGCGTTTGACCGAGCCCTCTGATTGGTCCACCGCATATTGTTACCTCCACCTCCCCATTGGCCCGCGTTCTAATCATGCACCATGGGGTGTAAACAACTCCTCTGTTGAGTTGCTGGGGAAACTGTCCATTACTTCTCTGTATTGTTGCCCATTTGGTACTACTGTGAAGTTGTTTACTTATGTCAGTTCCCTAACATCCCTTTATGGAACGATAGACACAGGACAGACATGTTCTCACTAATCGGGCCATTCGAAGACTGCTGGAGGGCTAACGTTACACCCTCCCCCGGCGATATGGCGCGCCAAATAGGTACCCCAGGCCGCAGGCCTAGAAAAGAGCGAGTGAAGCGAGTGGTGTTCTAGGCCTGTGTCCTAGGAAAATGTGAGCGGAGCGAGGGTTTCCCTAGTCATTTGTTGAAATATTAAAGAAATGTTTCTAAATGCTCTTAATGCTCTTAATGCCCACGATGGACCACAGGCCACGTTCGTACTTCACTCGCACAACTATTATTTGAAAGAGAAAACTCCTGATCCAAATTTCTCAGTTGGGGATGTAAGCTAATAAAAAACATGAGCTTAACATTTTCATATCAGATTATTGGGAATGGCCTCCCTAAAAATTATCACAATTGGCGCTGACAACGATCCTGGTAGGGATCCTTTCAGGCCAACAGGCAGTTCCCAATCCTATAGGCAATGGATTTCTTAGAGTGAACTGCTGGGCCCATGGCCCCGCCCCCAAACAAACTTCTCTCCTCCCTCCTCCCTCCTCCCCAACTTCTCCCCCCACCACTTTGGCACCATGACAACATGTATCCCTCCGCCAGAGGGACACCTTATTCCGATGGTGCTTATGCGCGCCGAAAAGAAGTGAAAAGAAGAGATTCGAACACCGTTTCCTTGGATTCGGAACAATGCTTCTAAATTACGCGGGCACGGATCCCGATGCTCTTTTGTCTCTCGCCTTGAAAGTAGTCCCCATGTGGCAAGGTTGCTGATTTTAATTTTTCTATTACGCTATTCTAAATAATGCTTTAGTGTTCATAAATTATGTCAGAACCAAATAATTGATATCGGTCGAATTCCTTTTTAAAATACCCCGTCAATTACATTTATGTATTTTCACCTGGCAACCTTCCTGTGACGCACGGTCATACAAGCGACCCCATTGGTTCGCCCGGGGGGGCGTGTCTGTTCACTCTAAGAAATCCGTTGCCTTTAGTTGTTCCCCTGTATGCAAACTTGCATCAAGTATACATCAAAGTATGCATCAAGTATACAAGTGTGTTATTAAATGTTGCCTTCCTGTATACCCACTCCTCACCTGCTTCTCTCTCTCAGCGGCAGTCTTGTTGTCAAAGTCAATTGCTGGCCTTGCATTGGGGTCTGGCTTCTCCTTGATCCGCTCCATGATGAAGCATAGAACAGCCAGCACTGCCTCTGGACTTCCACTGATGAGGCACACCCGTTCAGTAGTTCCAGGGTAGAAGTCGTTAGCCTTGGACATCTTTACCCTGGTGCAGGTCTCCTTTTGCAACTGTGCAATGGTCTCACCCCCTTTCCCAATTATTGCTCCTGCAGCTACACTTGGAACCAGAATCTTCAAGTGGTAGGTGCCTTCACCTGAAAATGTGGTCTCGTTTTAGGTCTCGTTGCAAGTGGATATTTCTAAAGTGAGCTGGTATAATACCAGGGTATTTGTAAATCATGATAAAACAAATATTTGGAGCAATGGATATGCTTTAAACTGTGATTAGGCACATAAAAAGGGCTAGTTTCTACTCTGCTCATGCCTGGAATTATTTTATCAAACAGTCGTATGTGATGTAATGTAAGTTTACAACACACAAATGATTTAGATAACTATCGACCTTCAGTGCTGCTCTGTGCCTATTGTGCTAGCAATGGTACAGAGATTTTTTTCTTCCATAGACAACACTTCGGTTCTGACAACAACCTTCACTCCCCAGGGTAGCTTCTTGCATCATGCACCAATGCTACTAACGCCCGTTACACACCACACATGTACGCATGAACCAGAATGAGCTTGACATCCCACTGAAAATTCAAATTGACAAAAACTCGACTGCACCACTACAAATGTGAATAAGAGCTCTCTCTCTATTTCAAGGAGCCTGAGAGTGCACTGTCCTGTCCTGGCAATGCTCTCCTGACCTTCCCCACCAGCACCTTGGGAGTGTCTCCAATCAGCCTCCCTTGAGAATCAGTCCTATACCTCTCTCCAACCCAGCATCCCTCCCTGTGGGCCCACACTCTGCTTATCTCCCAAGCATTTCTTCAGTATCTCCTATGTGAACAGGACTCACTTGTAAAACCCTCCATTCCAAAACCACATGCTAAGGTATAGGTAAATCAACACAACCAAGTCCTTGCACCATGCAATTTCCATTGCAATGAGTATCTGCGTGGAACATACCCCCGGCATAGTGTGACCTCTTGGTCCCCGCCTCGTCCCCGTCCGCATCGAGCGGCCTCTTTCTGGAGTCGCAGTGGCACATGTCTGGGGAGGGGCAGGGCCCGCCCCCGTGCGGCCCCGTCGCGCCACCACCGGCAGCGGAACCGGACCCGACGACCACCATGTCCATCCCGGCCCCGTCAACCGATGACATCCCTTCGGAGTTGACCTCCAGTGGAGTGTCCTCCTCGGCCATGCCTGCACCTCTCTTCTTCTCCCCTCTCTGGATCAGGCTACAGGGATGCTAGTGCGGGCCGGGCCAGCGCTCTACTTGGGAAGAATAGGGGTTGCCGCGTGGGGATGGTGCAGCAGCCCTACTTCTGCTGCCTGCGGTCCACGGTGGTCAGCAGGCAACTCCGAATAATGTGGCCGGCCGGACTGTTTCCGGAGGAGTATTCGGTCAGTTCCCCCCTTGCCGCCCCCTCTCCCGCTGCCTGCAGAGAGAGAGAGAATCCCACACACGCACTGCCGCACCGCAGAATCCAGTCCGGAGGGATGGATCCGAAGACCGACCGACCGACCGACCACCCCTGCCCACACCCTGCCTTGCCTCGCCTGCCTGATGACCCCCACCACACCTGACCACACTGCTCTTCTCCGCCGACGATGGACCACAGGCCACGTTCGTACTTCACTCGCACAACTATTATCGAACAATCGTGACGTCAGGCTCTCCTTACATCGACCCGCATGCTCTCAGCTGCTGCAGCAAAGTCTAGCACAATCATTGCGCAAATTACACGCCGAAAAATATCTCAAATTATCCGATGCACAAGATTTGCGGAGACAATCAGGCATGCCGACAATCACTGGCAATGGGAGGGCCAACCCACATTTCGCTACCCCCAGCATTCACCATTGACGAAGTTCTAAATGTGGCCAGATTTGAGACGTCAGTGGTGTTACCAGATGCCTGACACACTTTACGATAATAGGCCGGAGATGATTAAGTTCGGATGCTGTCTGCTAAATGTACTGGTACGGCTTTAAGAGACCGCACGCAGGGTATGGTGCCATTAAGCAAATGAGCGTGGCCGAGAATGAAAAACGTGTCTCCCGATAAAATGGGGAGGGAAGGGGAAGTGGGTGTGTGGGTGGGTGACATGGGTGCTCTCACGGGAAGGGGGTGGATGGGGGCGATGGCAGGTGCCGGCCGAGGGGGGGAAGTGACACTCATTTTCGCCAAGTTAACAATGTTTGGTTACGCGCAACTTGTCAGTCCCCTCAAGAGTGCTTAAACTTATAATTTTGTGGACGATTCATGCGGATCTGGTGAAGTTGTGAAGGCGTGTTTTGCAGCCTTAGGAATGCGCCTGGATGTGCTTCTCCCTGTATGGATAAAACTCCAGAAATTAATCCACAACACGGCTCAGCTGAAGTCGGCGGTCTACCTGGATTCGGAGGGACCCACAGGTGAGCCAGATTTTCACACATTACAACACTGAATAGGGCAGTCCTAAAAGTGCCACTTTAAAAACTATTTGACTCTTCTGGACATGAACAGGGGCAGACCAACTAGAGTGGAAGCGCAATGAGACTGACTGGGACATGCCTGGCGCAACACATTGGAAGAGGCTTCCAGCGCAAGTGGATTGACATGCGTAACAGGAAAGTGTATGAGTATGGGTCCGCCCAGGCTCTCAAGGAGGCCATGAAGGATGTTGAGATTGAAGATGCGAATGAGTTTGTGGCCCGAATGGAAAATAAGCCAACAGTGAAGAAAGTCTCGCCACCTAAGGGGCCACCTCAGATAGGGCCAGATATGGCTCCTGCGCCAGAGCCAGAACTAAAACCAGAGCTACCCCTTCAGGATAGGATGTGCAAGTTCTATCGCCACAATGTCACACTGGTGGAGGGGGTACCACATGCCCTTGCACTTACAAATTCTGCTTTGGTTAAAGTGGGGGAGGGAAGGTGGCTTCCACCAGCTTTGGGAGGGTTGCTGGAGAAGGCTAGTCAGATGGCACCACACGATCTCGTTCAAAGGAGTTTGCTGCAGGCAAGAGTGTTTGATGCTACCCAAGTGAAGATGCCACGGATTTTTGACGAAACCTTTTGGAGGCACTACCTGGAGTATGCCATTCCAAAGGAGAGGGCAAAGTTAGTATCACTCCTGTGCAGCCTTTTATGTGCTTTTACTTTAATCTTACCCAGTCAGAAATTACCAACATGATTGAAAACATGATCAGTGGGACTCACATGTCTTGGAGATTATAACATTGCTTATTCATTAGTGTAGGCAATAATACCAGCATTATTAATGACTTTTTGTGTGTTCCAGCTCACTCATGATGAGACATTTGCTCCAACTGTGTTCTAACATTGCACCTGGAGGTACCAGGTGGGTAAGAGGTGGACAGTTGTCAGCATTTGCAGAGAAAGAGGGCAACCTTATAGGATTTCAGCTCTGCCCAGACTTGCTAGTTGCAGGGAAACATTCCTTGTACTCGGATGACCTGCATGATGAAGAAGCTGCAAGAGAGCCATTGCCAGATATATACCCAATCAAGCCCATGTTGAACCTGTTGGAGGAAGACAGATATGACCCAAGCATCTCATTCCGTAAGTATATAGTTGCACAAGAGTCAGTCTTGTCCAAATGAGTAGTTACCTAGGATGCGCATGTTAAGGGCATCAGTTATCATTAGGCGTGAGCCACCTCATCAGGGTCATCCATCTGTACAATGTATCACAGCAACTATGACACTAATCACTAATGTAATACTTGTCCTACAGCATTGCAGATGAGTGACTTGTACCCACATGCACACCTGGCTGTGTTCCTTCAAAATGCACCTGTCTGCAAGCTTACTGAGAGCCAGTTTGGTGCTGCCACTATTGCATCAGCATGTGGCGTGGCTCTAGGACAACTGTGCCAGGGGCATGAAGCACCTGCTGTGGTACAGGTTGTACAAACAGATGGCCGCTTATTCCAGTTTGCCATCTTATGTCTCCACTCCCGTGACTTGAGCCCATCATCCCCTCGCAACCTGCTGTGGATGAGCCCGCAGATGGCAGCATATGAGGTGTGCCAGTATCAGGTTGGGCGTCCTGTGCTGGCAGGTTATAACCCACAGGTGTTTGATTACCTGCTCACTTTTTATCTCAATGCTGCTCGTCATACCAGTAGTCATGAAAAAGAACAGGCATCGAGTTAATGTAGCTGATTTTTGAAATATACTTTTCTAGTGCAGCTAGTTAATTTTTTTGCAACTATGTCCTACTCATTCGCACTTACACTTTCTGGCATGTGGCTGCTCAGGACAGACATGTACCCCCGCGAGCATGAAGATGGAGACGGCAGGCCCTTTTTTGACCTTTCTTTATCTGACTCAAATTGATGAACTCTTTTTAGACCGAGTTAGTTGCTTCAGGCGTGTGTTCGTGTATTTATGACAGTATATTTGATACCGTAATAGCTGAGATTGGCAGAGCAGCCTGCCGTCTCCATCTTTATGCTCGCTGGTGTACATTGGCTATGTTGACATCATCCAGCCATGTTGCCCGTAAGTGTATTTAACATAATTTTTCATATTCTTTGAAGTTGTAGCAATTTGGCTAGTACTTGCTCAAGAGTGCAGGTAGCACATCAATATTTTATTGCCAAAAAGAAGGGGTAATTATTGGCAGCAGTCCTTCTAAAACCATTGTTATTTAAGGGACAATGCAGGGAGATAACACATACCAGTATAAAGCCTACCAGTGACAAAATTACAGTGACAGACAAAACCAATGATCAACAACAATGCCAATAGAAAGGCAGAAACATGGCCATGTCAGTCATATCTGCATTTACTCAGGGCATCAGGAAAGGAATGAAGTTCTATCATGAGAATCTTGATTGCCAGTTCAACATTTGCAGTTCTTCCCAACAGCAATCACTTTTACAAGAGTCAGTTTGGTCAGTCACCACTATCAGAGTTGGGTGCACACAGTGCCACAGATTGCATACACTTACAGCAGGTCTATATAGATTATATACTGAACACAATGTTATAGACTTCTAGTACTTGCATTGTGGTGACTTCGGATGAGCACCATATTCTGTAGTCCTGGACATGGCGATGAGGTATCAGTGTACAGTACATGATGGAATGCCTCCCCTACCTGGCATCTAGGAATGAGGTTTTTACTCTGACAGGTATGTGGGGAGTTCATTTGCCCACGGAGGGCAGGGCCTCCTTTGTACACTTGCCTGTGCAATTGGTTCCTGTGGTGCAAGGCTTCTTAAGACTGTCCTTTTCCCTGTCAGCTTGGATTGATGACAACCTGACTGAGCTGGTGACTGCAAATCTGGCCCTCCAGCACTTGCTCAACCTCCCTCGTGGCTCTTATGAACCTTGTACTATCACCTGCTATAGCCTGGATTTCCACATGTCTTACCCCACTTGCTCTGTTGCCACCCATCTAGTGAAATTTCACCTTCACATCCTAATATTTCAACCATCGAAATAGGATGATTTAGTGTGCAATTTGCATCAGATGATATCTTTAATTGACACAATGTTACAAGTCGTGAAAATGAACATACAGAGATTTTAACACAAATGTTACAACTTCAAACTGCACAATTAGCGATCCACTGTGTCAAAGGGAACCGGGACAATGTTGCAACCAAGGAGACCTCGGCCACCCCACGGACGGGGAACTAATGTAATACCTATGGTGTGTCCACCACGTCGGACCTTCATTGAAAGGGGACGATTCTGGGAGAGCTGCACAACTGTTGACATGTCCTGGAGGTTCCTGAAGTTGCCTGCATGAACAGATCCAAACTGGATGATCAGGTCACCTTCCTTCAGTCCCTGCAGAGAAGAAAATTCAAATGTGGTTAATTCACTTGCATTAACCTTCAACAGTCAAACATGGGTATGGCTGGATAATTTCCCTCACAAGAGAGATGTCTAGGATGATAGAACATGTTTAGTGGTGGGTTCTACAAGTACGCACTTTCAATTCTGGCATAATCAATTTTTGGCTTCAAATCACTGCTACAGCATGTTGAGGATATGGTGGCATCTCATGCTAAATAAAATAGCATGATGGTTAGAGTACCTTGCTACCAGTGTGAGAGTTTATTGGTCTCTAAGTCAGTAGAATATTCACTATCATCCATAGAGCAAAATAGTGTTGCTGCAAGCCATACTGATTGCCCCCAGTAAAAAATTATTTGGTCATGGAATCATCGTATTTCCTAATTATTGCGAAGTTACTGACCACTAAATGTATCTCCCTACTAATAGGCCAAATACAGTCGAATCCCGATAACGGCTTTGTGGCTGGAAGCTGCTCCGCGCGGATTTCGTATGAGGATGCTCAACTGCCTTTCTCAACTTGGAAATTCCCTGGTGTTGACAGAATTCAACTTATTAATAGCGAAAGTGCTGCAGAGTTCACAAAATATATTCGACTTATCGAGAAAATCGAGTCATACCAATTCATGGTAACGGAATTCAATTTGCATTGCAGAATATGCAGAATCCGCCAAGTCCAAGATTTTCTTCGACTTATCGAGAATTTCGAGTTATCGGGAATCTACTGTACATGCCACCTCTACATGATTTTAATCCATACTTACGGCTTCGTCAGCTGGAGAGTATGGTGTTACCATATTCACCTCCAGGAAAGGTCTCGCAATGCTTCCAGGAATGGCGTTAGCAGTGGCAGCTGCAAAGGAAGACATGTCCAGGCTGCCCCTGGGTGGTGTGGACATCCCAATGCCCTCCCTCTGCTGGGCATGCAACGAGTGAATGCCATTCTCAATCTGCTTCATCAATGTCTTGTGATCATTTTGCAGGCCTGTAAAAAATCAGTGTTGTATGCATCTTGCCAGACGCTGTACTTATCATGCACAATTTTAATGAACCGCTGGAAAATACTGAAAAGTAAGAATTCACATGCAGTGGTGCATCGTTCTTAGAACTTAATTTGTGAAAAAACTTAGTTTGAAGTCTGAATCAATTTTCCTCATAAGATATAATGGAAAGTGAATTAATCTGTTTCCAGGCCCTAAACAACACCCATTTTGATAAACTTAAACATTAAATATACATAATTTAAAGTAAAAAATAACGATACAGGCTGGGTTGCACAGGCTCCGGAAAATTTGTCGGGCCGAAGAAGCACCAGGATAGTTTGTTATTAATTGTTGACAATTGTTGACAACAATGAGCAAAAAACTATACTGGCTCTTCTTCGGCCAGACAAATTTTCCGGGAGCTGGTGCAACCCGGCCTAAATGCCCTAAATAATGAATTAAATCTAAAACAATAAATAAAATACGTACATACAGCATAATAAATTTAAAATAGTATTTTCTGTACCAGTGAGGAGTGGTGATGTGGGTGGTGGAGAAGAAGAAGAGAAGGGGTCTATGTACAGTACATAATCAATCAAAGACAACTTGGGCACAGAACACATGGCGTTTATGCAGCGAGAGCACTTTTTTCATCGCGCAAGAAGTTCAAACTTAGAAGCATTGTTCAAACTCGGGAACATTCGAAATTAGGGGCGTTCAAAGCATGAGGTTTTACTGTAGTGAATTGAGAATAACGAAGACTGCAGCACAAAAAGTTCAGATCTGTTCACAGCATAGGTACAAAAATACCTTAAGACAACTTAGATTATAATTATTAGAACTTTGTTTAGTTCACATAGGTACAGAAGTTCCTGCAATCATAGAGAGAATCAGTCCAATGATAGAGCAGCCTCTCTCTGTTTAGTGGAGCAAACAGCCAGTGAAATTTATCCAGGAGGACAGCAACAAAACCTGTTTTTCAGGTACTGGTATGCCAATATTGCTGGCACTGCAATGACGATGTCTTGCTAGTTGATTCTTAAGTTACTAATTTATGCATATGCGAACTAGCTTACGAAGTTCCATCAAATAAATGTGATGCATAAATGGGTTCATGACTCACAGCGAATCTGGTGCCTGGCATGTCGAACCTGGTACACATCTATGTCGGACCTCGGGAATCCCTCTGCGTCCACCAGTGGATCATTCATGCCCACGCCATTCTAAAATCAAATCACTGGCATTAATGATGGCCTTGTAGTGTCAACTGGCACTATACCTGCATGCACAATCACATCCCTATCCACCCTTTTGGTTTGTGTGAACATGTTGACTGACCTGGGCCAGCTTTCAGGTATGCAGAGACCTGCTGTGGCGCCAATAGCGGTCGCACTCTCTCCTCAACCCAGTTCCGTTGCATGCAGTACTGTACCTACCTGCTGCAGGACGTCATTCATCTGCCTGATGTTGTTCTCCACCTCGTCCTTCTGCTGGATCAGGCTGAGGACACCTTCCCGAGTGCTGTTCTCTCGGTTGTTGCCACCTCCGTTCCCTGCCATCTCGGCGGACACCCACCCTGGCCCAGACAACCCGACACGGACCACAGAAATGCACCGTCAACTGACTCGACAACTTCGCTGCAGCAGCACACTAAAAGGTCTGCAACCTACTCTGATCGATGTTGCCAACTAAAACAATGGCACGTGAGAATTAAAAAATATGGCATTTCATATCAAGGATGAACTCTGTCGGGCGAAGATTTTTTTTTTCTTAATTATTGTATTGAAATAAATTGATTTTATTATTATTTCACTAATCATAGGATCTCGACCATGGATCATGGCATGTCAGTGACGCATTTTCGAGTGTGACGGCCATATTTGTTATTCCAGATGAGGTTCTATAAGATGATCGTAGCTTCATCTCTTCTCCTTCACAGTCAGCTGATTGAGGGTGGAAGGCAGGGAAGGAAAGGAAGGAAGGAAAGCAAAGGGCGGACAGGCGGAGGGTGCCCTCGTCCAAGAGCAAGAGAAGAGCTGGGGAAGGAATTCGGCCCACCCCTCTGCACCCCATCCATGTGTGCCTTCAGGATTTGCTGGTATGTGTACTTGTCTAACCAAATACTCCCACTCATTCTGTGCTGCATAACAAGCCACATTCCAGAAGACATGCAAGACATCTCTTGATTTATATCACGTACATACCAATGCCAGAAATCTATTGTGCAGTACAGTGCCCCCAAAAATAATAAAATAGGAAAAGTAACCTAAAGTAAAATAGACTTGAGCATGAGGCAAAGAATCGTCATCAGTTCTAAAATTCGGTACATGTGTTGGCAGTTTTAAGCATCTCTCATTGGCAGGTAATATTTGTCTTGGGCTGTACCCTACAATGTGGGGCAATTTCTCTTTATTTGTAGCTGCATTATTTGGGTCTCGGAGTATCAGCTTGGATGGCTAAATAGGTGTGAAGGGTGTCTGTTCATATGAGAATGCTGCCAAGATTTATTTGATCACAGCCACTTGCAGGCTGCAGCATCATAAAGCTGTG
The DNA here is from genome assembly GCA_000934665.2 of Catajapyx aquilonaris. Classification (NCBI taxonomy): domain Eukaryota; kingdom Metazoa; phylum Arthropoda; class Diplura; order Dicellurata; family Japygidae; genus Catajapyx; species Catajapyx aquilonaris. Next base: position 8,974 of record KZ538811.1, on the reverse strand, counting down.
AATTAGCCACTGACTTACGAGACATTGAAAGACTTAGAAGATGCAGATTGGAATTATTCCTGCAGTGAAAGTCTAGGTCTCTAGGATATGCGAGGATTTGCTCTTTTATTGGTGCAAAATGTCTTGACTGGAATAATGTGTTTGAAATTGAAACGGTCAGAGTTTTGTTGCTTAAAGGGTCAACATGCACATTAACCAATCTTCAAAGATAGGAATTTAGAATATTTGATGAGTGACACCTTTAATTGTTTACATTGCTTGCAGCAGTTTTTTATCAGTTGCCAGGTCATACTGAAGCACTGAAGGATAATGAGTGATGGCAGAAGCACCTAGGATCATGGAAGGAGAGGTAGTGGAGGAAGTGGGGGCAGTACATGACAGCCATGCGGAACACTCAACAGCATCACAAGTAGGGGAAGAAGGAGTGATTCCTCCTCAGCATTACATCATAGTGGATGTTGGGGCCCACCTAACCAGCAAGAAGTATGCTCGCGATCTTGACTCAGTGGTGCAGAGAGCTAGGGATGCCGGTATGTTATGTTGCTATTTCTTGAAAGCCATGGGTCATATGGGAAGCTAACAAAACTGCACCTGTATAAAGTATAATTAAGAGAAGAAGCAATATTCCGACTTACACAGTCCTGGCTGTCCTGAGAAGCCTACATTGTCTACATGTGGGTTGACCTTTGGATTTCTATTGGAGGCCTAGTATACCAATGTCCTTCAAGCAGCCAATAAGAGTTTTCAATGCATAACTGTTTTTAAAAGGTAGCTGCTCTCCAATAACTGCATTGCTTTCTCCTTACTGATGATAATTTTGTCTAATCACTCGAATTTGTACAGGGAATTAGAGGTACTACAGGAATTACAGCAATTATCTTGTGTTGCAGGAGTGCACAAGCTAATAGTCCCAGGCACTTCCATTCATGTGAGCAAGGAAGCCCTCCGCCTGACCCGCCTTTACCCCAGCAACATCTACTGCACTGCTGGTGTTTGTGCCCATGAGGCCAAGTTCTGGGGTGGTGACCCTGACTCTGACCCTGAAGATACATATCGCAGCCTCAGAGAGCTAGCCTTGAACCCAGAATGTGTTGCAGTAGGGGCCTGTGGACTGGATTTTCACAGATGCCTGTCACCACCTGCTGCACAGATAGAAGTAGTGCAACGCCATGTGCAGCTGGCCAAGGAACTGAGGATGCCCTTAGTAGTCCAGGAGAAGGGGGCAAACCAAGAGATGGTGAAGCTCCTTAGGGAGAATCAGGATGGGATGCCCCCTACTCTACTGCTGGGGTTTGGAGGTGGGAAGGAGGAGGCCAGGATGTACCTTTCACTTGGGCTCAACATAGGGGTCTCTGGGCAGCTCTGGAAAGGTGGAGGTGGAGGAGGTGGGAGTGCCACTGAAGATGAAGGCCTGCGGGCAGCACTTCAGGATGGGACCATACCTCTGGACCGGATGATGCTGTCTAGTGATGCTCCCTTCATGTTCCCAAACACCCGAGCATCACGTCTTCCACCCCATGTCAAGTCTGCTATCTCACAGAGGTACAGGATTGCATGCTACAGCTAATAATCAGATAGTTGTTTGCACACAGTGTTTTGATGAAACAGGTCAATTTAAAACTTTTAGCTTGACATACTCAAATGCGAAAAAAAAAGGTTGTTATGTTTCAGTGTGTAACCAACGCTTTCAGGCTTCAAACCAATTAGAAAATCATCACAGGTTGCTTTCCCTTGTTGCACTTATAACACACTGGCATTTTGTTCCAGGTCACTGGTGTTTCTTCAGCGTTATTGCACCTTTCAACGAAATGAACCCTGCTCCCTGCCTGCAACTGCAGAGATGGTGGCTGCCTACATGCAGCTTCCTGCAGAGAAAGTCTCTATTGCTACTACTTACAATGCGCTCAAGGTCTTTGGACTAACGGGATGATTGTCATTTCAAAAGTGCACTTCACTGCTTTAATGGTGCTTCCCTTTTTAACCAATTTACCTGTGACAATCACTAATAATGTATGCAAAGTTATTGCGTAGAGTATGGAGGGCTGCTGGGAACAACATTAAATGTCCAAAAATTCAATATGTTTATGCCATTTGAGTTGGTAAACTTGATGGGTCCAGGGGTCAATTACACATCCACATGGCCATGAGTAGAAAGAGGAAGAAGTTTTTGTTGCAGGAAGACTCTCTTGTCAGTAAAGCACATTCACATTTCTGTGATGTTGGATATTGCAAGCAATATTCAGTAGGAAACTGTCAGTGTCACTCTTGTAACAGCATGAAGCAAGGTGGAGACCCTCCGTTCATTGCTCAGAATGTATCAGTGAATCAGGGATGTGATAAACCAGTAGCTTTCAGTCTTGTGGCAAGGGCCAATAGGATGGAAACAAAATATTTGTGTCAGTGTTGTCCCAGTTACAACTCTTTACGGTACACTACAGTGGCTTAACTAGCTATTGTTCCTTAAGGGCTTGTCTTACATAGGATATTCATTGCCTCCTTCATGATCAAGTTGCTCCTATGCCTGCAAACTACATTCACTGTGCCTTACTCAAAGATCCCTGCCATGTTGGCCACTCTTCCCCAGAGCATTTTCTCTTTGCCCCTACCTGCTCCCCATTGACTCCCCAAGGTCACCTGGTCTAGTTACAATGTAGCATTGCATTCTTACGTCACTACTCTCTCGTTCCGAGAAAGAGAGAAGCAATGCTGGAGCACATATCTCGCCAGACAAAATGCCATACATTGCTTTTGGAGGCATATTACTACATCACAAGATAGGTCCCAGCCAAATGGCAAATCATTCATTTTTGGTGCTACATTGCCGATATGTAAATGCCTTGAGACTACAAATTCTTGTCCTTCTGAAAACATGGATGAAAAATCTGCTGCATTTTGTTCCTTGTAAGATTTATTCTTCTCAGGACATGCCCATGGCCGCATGCTATGAAGTGGTACCAGCAAGTGAGATTCATATTTTGGACATGACTGTTTTGTTTCTGGCAGCCCTTGTAAAGTTTATGTATTACTCCCAGGGGTAAGTCTTGGGCCAAACTAGACTGAATCTTGATGAATTTTGGATCTAGGATTAATGTAGTAATAGCGTAGTCTTGTTGACTGCCATTTTTCTCATGGTTGTGCCTCATGGTGGCGCCAAAATTCAGAGGCCAAAGGCAAACTTTTTTCCCCACCTCATAGCATTTGTTGACATGTTTGTTTCTGTTATGAAAAACATGTGGCAGCTGAAATCCAGTCACTAAGTAAAATAATCAGCATGCCTCCTATATTCTGTATGTTGAGTCACAATGAATAAAGCGGGGTTACTTTTCAATATTAACACTCTTCAATAGCAACATGGTAATCCTCATTGGCTGAAATGATGTGGATATCTTTTTCAGCCGTGTAGCTGCTATCATCACTTACTGAATCTACGAAGGACCTTGGCTGCATTATGAACTTGGCCTCTTCCAACAAACCATCAATTATCTCTTGTGATAGCTTAGGCACCAGAACTAACTCCATTCCTTCTGGATCTTCTTCCATATCAGCTTCTCTTTGGGCCAAGTTGAGTTCCCTCTTGCATCGCTTCACTAAAACATCTACTTCCTCCCTGGACAGTGCTTTTACCGGCCGGAACCCATTTGCCTCCTGAGACATCACCATGAGACTAGATTCAACTTGCCTGAGTCGACGCTGATCCTCTAGTTCTTTTCTCCATCCTATCGTGTTACTATCTTTCTTAACCTCTGTCAGCTGATTCTTGGTACAGCCTTTCAGACATCTTAGCTCAGGATGTGAGATCAAGTGGCCATCCATTGGGACAAGAACACCGAGTTGATCATTAATTTCGTTCATGCGCTTTTCTTGATCTTGTGTCATGTGGTATCCATTCACGTCCTCCCACTTCTGGCAGGCTCTGTTGCAGTTTTCAGCACTGTCAGACTGCCCTTCTGCCATGCCTTCCTTCTTTGGAGCAAGGATCTCATTCAGACGTGTCTCGTCTTCTGCAGTGAATGCAACAAGTGGTCGTCCAGCAGCTGCCATCTGAAAGTAGCACAGTTTTACCAGCTTGCTGTGTAGGAGACTTGTAGGCCTATACCTATTACTGAGGTCACAATTTGCTTAGGCAGAACGAGCTAAAGGGCAAGGTCGACAAGTGTCGTAACAAGATCAAGGCTAAAGTTTGCAATCTTTATATGCGTGGAGAATCGGTGCACGTGTCGAACAATTATTCACAAGGTATTATGTACTGTACCCAGCTGTGGCCACACAGCGTCCCCCCACCACAGTTAGAAGGCTGTAATTTAATTTTTGTTAGATTCTTGTTAAAAAATGTAGAAAATACACATTCATTTCATAAATATCGTACCTCTAATGAAAAGGTTTAAATGTCACAAACGCATGTGAAGTGCCCCCCCCCCC